>PVLA01007379.1:7952-106417 GCA_004027455.1 Hydrochoerus hydrochaeris | reverse complement strand
AACAAGGCAACAGAATTATATAAGGTGATTAAAAGTATATAACAACAACAAAACAAGTCAGTAAGGTACTGAGCAACCTGAAACAGGATATAACTAAGCAGATAATGGACTTAAAAAGTAAAAAGAAGAAAAGAAAGTGCTCTAGAGGATTTGGCTGCATGTATGTTTGAGTGTGTAGGATTGATAACCATGTTGCTAAATTGTTACTGGATCATTGAACTTCTCTGCAGTCTCACTGTTTGAATGTACACTTTGTATTCTTTATTTTTGTAACTTTAACAACTAGGTCTAAGAAGACAATATGTAATTTATCAACTAGTGATTTCTTCTTTTTTTTTCTGAAATTCTGTATTGTTTCTACCCCTTTTTCTGTTTTGCTTTTCTTCTCTCTTTAAATAAAATTTAAAAAATAAAAATAAAAAGCAAAAGGAGGAAAAGAAAGTGCTCAAAGGATATAACTGCATGTATGTTTAAATGTGTAGGATTGATAACCATGTTGCTAAGTTTTTATTGGATCATTAAACAAAACTGTTTGCAGCCTCACTGTTTGAATGTCCACTTTGTTTGCTTTAATTTTGTAACTTGAACAACTATGTCTAAGAAGAAAATATGTAATTTATCAACTAGTGATTTCTTACTGTTTATTTTTTTTTTCTGAAATTCTGTATTGTTTCTACCCTTGCTTCTGTTTTGCTTTTTTTTTCTCTTTAAATACAATTAAAAACCACTATGATTTTCACAAAGTAGAAAAAAATACCCACCTAGAAGATGCACAAACAAGCATTAGTTCAATGTAAATCTTGCAGAGTTTTATCCTGAGTCTTGTAGAAAAACAAAAGGAAATATGAAAACATGAAATGTGTATAAACATCTGCGGGAAACTGTGGTTAAGCTTCATTGTGTCAACTCAATTGGTTTGCAAGCCATCAGGGGGATTAGTAAAGCACACATCTGTGCATCTGAGTAGGGAGCAGAGGCATCGCCTTGGGGTCTATATCTGGTTTCTGGATCCTTCCTCTCTGGCACAGTCATGCTGCTTCACTTCCACCTGGCTGCCACGAACTAAGCAGCCTTTCTCCACCACGCCCTTCTGCCAAGATGCCAGTTCACACACTTCCTAAAGCCATGAGCCAAATTAAAGCTCTCTTCCTTTAGATTGTGTGCTGTTAGGTATTATGTCTCAGGGATGGGAAATGTAACTAATACAGAAGCTAAAATAAAGACTTTTTGCAGAGAATTCTATTCAGTAAAGTTATATAGGCTAAAACCCTTTTATCAGACTCTGATTAGCCTATAAACCCAACTCCCAAGTTTGTTTTCAGTCTTCTTTCTGCCTTCCTCCACATGACCTCTAAATCTTGCCTATAGAGAGATGTGGATCCTACAGGTGTTTCTCTCCACCTTTAATAGAGCATCAGAATACAATACAGTACAGTACAATACAATACAGTATATTACAATACAATACCTGAGCTATGACAGAACTTGGCTCAGGATTCCTATAATGTTAATAACGGAAGTGATTACAAGCAAAGAAGTGACTATAGGTAGCAATATCTTATGGAGGACTTTAGTTTTAAGTCACCCTCTCTCCCTACTGTTCCAAGTGTTTGTGGATCAATTTTTCATTTAAGTCTACAGTTCAGAACATTAGAATCAACAAAAATCTAACTGCACCAAGATCAAGAATCATCTGTCTGATGCTACACTGGGTATAGCCTGGACTCCAAAGACATTAGGGCTTGAACTGCACATCTTTATCTCAGACTGGACAGTAGCCCCTGGGCATTCAGTACTTTTCCCAAGCATTGGGTAAAGGAACTAATATGAGACAGTAAAATTGCTGCTATAAGCAGACAAAATTGTATTCATCACTTATTTAGGCTGTCATCTACAAATAAGACCTCTGGCCATTAGTGAGATTGGATAAATGGCAAGGGAGTCAGGGACCTGTAAAGACAGTTTCTTATTGCAAATAAAAGCACACACTGGGGTGAAAAATTAGTCTTTTGTAGTTTTGTCCAGCAAAAATGCAATTGCTTTTGTGTGTTCCCTAACTAATCTGGTTTTCCCATAGAGTAACTCTATAGAGCAATCTCCTCAAAGAGTTAGTAGAAAAAATTAACAAAATATCCAAATCCAGTTTTAATAATCATTAACATTTAATGGTTAGACAGTCCCTTTAGGAAATAGCTAATAATAATTACACAATCTGTTTAGGAAACACCTGGCATCTTCTTGAGAACAAAATATTTGCTCTTCAGACAACCTTCTCTTCCCCAGGTTTTCTTCCTAAGAAGGTAACTGAGTGGGTGGGGAAGGGATGGGACTTTTGTGTCCTCTTGAAAGCATGAGAGTAAGTGTCCAAGGTCCGTACTGATCTAGAGACCATGTCCCTCATCCACCCAGTTTGCCCACCACCGTGCACAAGCAAGTCTACATTCACATGATCGTTACCTTGCTCAGAAGCCAAGTCCTTCCTCATACACAGCCTCTCCTTGGCAGTCTGTCCCCCAGGCTGTCTCGCTGGCTCTCACCCCACCATCTGCCATTTCCCTTGGGCTGCCTGCACCCAGTTATCCATACCGAGCTTCTAGTCTAAGGCCACCTAAGCCTACCGGCTCTCAAGTCAGAGCTTTAATTTGGCTCATTGCCCCACCTGCAAGAATGAAGTAGATTCAGAAAAAATAAATAACAGGCCCTCTTCCTGCCAGCTGTAGGGCACCAGTTGTTTTCTGTTGATGTGACTGATTATAAATTGGTTTGCAAAGCTCTGCTATTGAAGAATAAATAACTGACACTTTTGCTCCTCAGTCTCGGTCTGTCTCTGTCTGTCTGTCTGTCTGTCTGTCTGTCTGTCTTCCTCCTCCCTTCTCATCTACTCTCCCATCTTTCCTTCATCCTCTAGGAGCTGTCCCTTAGTATCTACATGGGAGAGATTTTACTAGACAGGGTCAGAGCCAGAAGGACATGACACATTCGAATAACACATTCCTATAAGTTATTTTCAAAAGTAGACCAAAGTTTACAACAGTGACTCTTAGAACGGGGTCCGAGGACCTGAAATGCTTTCAGCAATCTGCAACGTCGTATTTATCCAAGTTATGGTACTGTATCCACTCCGTCTTGGCTCTGGGACAAAATACAAGTTAAATGAAGAGAAGGTTATTTTGGTTCATGTTTTCAGGCATTGTCAGACAGTTCCCAGGCAGGAAGTGCATGGTGAAGGATCTGCCATGAAGGAAACATATTTATGTCATGGAGGCCAAGAAGCAAACACTGAGAGAAGGAGCCAGGGAGGGAGATACACTCTTTCAGGTCATTCCCACAGTGACCCACCATTTCCAGTCAGGCCCCACCTGCCAATGGCACACTCAGCTGCCAAACTCACCAGTGCGTATAGCATGCCATGATCCGATCCCCTTCCACATGCCCTGCCTCTGGATACGTGAGGCTTTGGGGAGACATTTTCAATCCAAACCATAAAAATTGCTCTAATAAAATACATGAAGCTGGGCAAACTTATAAAGAATAACAGTTTATTTTGGCTTAAAATATGAAAAGATGTAACACAGAGAAACAAAAGCTCTTAGGCATCTTCAATAATTTTTAAGTGCAAAGGATGCTATTAGGGCAAGGACAATCTGTTGGGTCACAGCAGCTCTGAGATGGATTTGATGGACCCCAGCTTAAAACAACAGCAAGGTACAAGAGCTAGTGTGAGGTCCAAGGGTTCTCGTGCTGCTGCAAGTGCTGTATAAAAAGGGTGGAAAGATGGCTCGTTAAGGGGCAGATGGACATAGCTAGAAAGTCATCTTTTCCCTAGCTACAGCCTCCTTCTTCTGACAATCTTTTGATGGAGAAAAGATAGGGAATTTTTTTCTGAATGATTTGACAAGACTATGAACCAAACCCTTTTTTTAAAACATTAAATTTTTGTCATATCAAAGGAAGAAATGAAAGTATTTATAAAATCTTCCTTAAATAAATGGCTTGACTAACAAGACAGATTTTCCTTCTATGGAATTCTGTTTTGCATATCAGATGCTAACAATTCCTTTGCTTCTTTGCTTTTTGTTTATTGGGTTTTTTTATTTCTTCTACAGCAGCTTCTACTTTTCATTGGCTCCCTAAGGAGACCGAATTGTGAACTCATAGTCAGAAAAGCAAAAGAGAAAACAAAACTTAACATTTAAAAACCATGATCACTCATCACTGGCAGCTCAAGAGCACAAGAATTTTTTTTTAAATGATCCTAGATTTGCACACAAATGAGTATAGTTACTCATTTAATCTCAGTTTAAAATCCTTAGATAATTAAAAAAAATCTGTAATAGATGCTGGTTTCTGAAGCCAAAAGACTCAGTCCTGGTGTGTGTGTGTGTGTGTGTGTGTGTGTGTGTGTGTACATGTCTATACTAGGATGAATACACAAATTTTATTTTTCTTGCCACTATTGATGAACTTTTAAATTGTCTCCAACTTATCTCCAAGGTCACAGTGGTTGTGTATATAGTACATGTCTTAGTTAATTTTCTTGTTGCTAACACAAAATATCCAATGCCCACAAGTTAAGGAAGGATGGATTTATTTAGGTCACAGTTTGTAGAGGTTTCAGTTCATAATCAGGTGGCTCCAAGGCAGGGTGGTATAGCAGAGGGGTATCACAGAGGAGAACCAGTTCAGGGCAAGCAGAAGAGAGTAAAAGCAGCAAGTGAGGGACCTTAACAGTGTCCTTCTTCCCCTTTTATCTTATCCAGGCTACTCAGGATGGGCAGCACTCACACCCTTAATCCTAGTGCAAAAGTCCCACCTATGACTGCATGAGGCTTTAGGAGGACATCTAGACCTAAGCCATAACAGAACACAAGGAATACATAGATGTATATGTATTTCTTGAGCACTCATTAAGAGTATTTTACCAGGATAAAATCCTAAAAGTGAGACCTTTGAGAGATAGTCTGCCTCCTGCCTCCCTGCCAAATTATACCATTTTTCATTCCCATTATTAGTAACACAGACTATTTTAGAGTCTTTGGCAACCTATTAGAGAATCGTGTCATGTTAGTTTTCTTTTTCTTTTAAAAATGATTAGTAAGAATGAATTAGTAAGAATGTACTGCTATTTGCTTATGTTCTTTATTATTTTTCATTTGAGGTTTTTCTTTATTGTCTATGACATTTTACATACAAAGGACATGAACTAATGTGACCACAGTAAATACTACCTCCTTGTATTAGTGTCCTGTAGCTGCCTAACAAATTATTACAAATTGACTGGCTTAAACCATGGGACATTATCATCCTAGTCATGGAGTCTAGAAATCTGAAATTGAAGTATCAGCAGAGCCCTGCTTCCTGTACAGGCTCTGGAGCAGAATCTGCTTTTTCTAACTTCCAACTTCTCATGGCTGCCACTATTCCTTGGCTTGTGGTCACTTCATTCCAATCTCTTTCTCCAGGATCATATTGGTTTTTTTTTTTCCTGTTGTCTGTCAAATTTCCCTTTTCTCGTGTCTTATTGGATTTTAATATGTGTAATAATATAAACAAATTTTTATGGAAGATGAGATATTATAGTAGCCATTGTTCATTTTCTGTTATTTGGTTCACAATTCCTTGTAATACTTTCATTCTCTTAAATGGTTTCATTCTATTTTGTTATGTTTGACATTATTGTGTGTGAAGCTATTTCAAAGAAAGAGCTACTGTTGATATCCAATTGTCTTGTTGTGAAGTCATGTGTTGCTTGCATTGTTCTGTTCTGATCTGCTTTAGTCTGTCCTTTTTTGTTTTATTTTCTGTAAAATAAAGTTAAAAATCTAAAAAAAATTTCGCTTTTCTTCACTGCCATATAAATATTTCTCACTGAATTTAAACCATACCAGATAACCCACGGTAATCTCCTTATCTCAAAGTATTTAATATAATTTCATCTGCACAAACCTTTTTCCAAATATAGCAACATTCACAGATTTCAAAGAGTGAGAATGGATCCAGGGACTGGGCCATAGCTCAGTGGTAGATGATAGATTGCCTAGCCTGTGTGAGGCCCTGGGTTTGATCCCTAGCATGGATGAAGTTAATCTATAAAAATCCATTGGTAGTTTTCCTTTCTATCAAAAACAGTATAAAACTAAATATGAAAATATTGGTAATCAAAAATTATAAACCAAGGAAGCAAACTTAAGATGAATCCAATAGCCATAGGAAGAAAGCTTTTAAACTCTAATGTGTGGGATGAAAGATACGAATAAATGGAAAACTCTTGGATGGGGAGATTCAACATTAAACAGATGTCATTTGTGCTTAAATGAATCCATTACATCAATTTTATCCCAGTCAAAATATCAGAGATTATAAACATTTGGCATCTTTCTGACGCTGTTTCTCTGAAGAAGCCCAATTAACATGCATAGGTATAAAAACACCCCACTGTGCACACTTAGGGCATCTGGGAAGAAACACGATATGTCTCTTTCCCTCAGAGAACTCAAAATTCTGTTTATTAGTTATCACTGGACCCATCTAGCTGCAACATGCCAAGCTGAAAACGAGGTGCTCAGTGACCACCTCCAGAATATTGTGAAAATCAAACAAGCTAGCTTAAGTAAAGGTCCCAAGCCAGTCGTCAGAGTATCATGAACACTCAGTAAATACCTACTGAATAGGAGGTGCCTATAGTCATGACGGATTACCTTGGGTTTGGCAGAAAAAAAAGGAAGATAACAAAAATACCCTTTGGTTGGAAAATAAATAATGAATATATTGCTTTCTTCTAAGAGTTAACTATGATAAAACTAGTTCCTTTTTTTTTTGAATGAATTTATCAGTGATCTTGTGAAAAAAAGATAGTTTTTATATGTGAAACTAACATATGCCACCACATGAAACACTCTTGAATGTGTCTGGGTGTGCTCATTGCCAGCCTTGCATTCTAGAATTCCCAGCTTGCATCTGTAAATTCAAGATGACAGAACTGGTATTACATAATTTTGTTCAAATATTGACTAGGCTGATTTGGGTTTCAAAACATTTTATTATAAATGTTTTTCAACAATCTTTGTGATACTGTTGCAAATCATCTCGAGGCAACTAATTATCATGGGTTTGTTCAATCAAATTGATGAGTGAAAAGAGATGAAATCAATCAGAAGGTGATGGAGAAGGAAGTATAATTAATACTTATGTGGAACCCATTGAGAACACTAAAGATGTTTGCTTTCGTATTAGTATAATTCTTAAATCTAATGATTGAAAAGATGTTTCAGCTCAAAAATCACTCAGTCAACTTGAATTAGAGGTGAGCCTGTAGTTTTGTTGGCAGGTGTAATACAGAGGGATTGCATTTACTGCAGTCAAGGCATTGGTTTTTAGTGTCTGGGATTACTCTTGTGATTTATTCTCTGAGGTAATAAACGAACAACTGAGAAGAGCATGTGATGAGAGTAACTTTTAAGTCAGTCATTTCACTTTGAAAACCAAAAATGCAATAAAGGAAACTAATAATTCAATTCAGTGTATGCATTTTGAGCACTTCCAAAATTCAGAGAGCTGTGCTAGGTGCTAAGTGGGTTCAATGATGAGTCATGCTTGACCTTTGCATGCATAGACCGTATATTCTAGAATGGGAGCTATGACACATGCATAAATAAAGAATGATGTGATAAAGGATGATATATTTTCTTTAATAAAAATAAAAAATGATTTAAGGACAAGAGACAGAGACTGATTCTCTGAATTTAAAATGTCCACATATGAACTTCTGATTTTTCCCCATGAAGCCTCTTTTACCAACAGCACTGCCAGCCTCAGATGCTGGCATCACCTTTCTAGTTGCTGAAAGTAAGAATATCTCCTGTATCAGAAAATTCTAATGGTTCTACCTTCAAATTATATTCAGAACCTGTCTACTTTCCATCAATTTTACCATGACCATCCTGGTCCATGTTATCCGCGTACCTTGCCGAGATTACTACGGTAACTTCATAATTGTTCTCTCCAATTCTACTGCTCTACACTGTCTAAGTCTCAAAGAGATGGAAAAAATAGAGAAGGGAAGGAGGAGAGGGGAAGGGAGGGAGAGACGGAGGGACAGGGGAGCACAAAAGAAGAAAAAGAAGGAGGAAGAAGAAGAAGAGGAAGCAAAAGAGGAAGGGAAGGAGGGGAGAGGAGAGAAAGGATGGGAGGTAGGGAGGGGAGAGGAGAGAACAGGAGAAGAGGAGAGAGGATTTAATTAAGGGAGTTGGCTGACATGATCATGGAAGCTGATGATAAGTTCCATGACAGGCTCTCTGCAAGCAGGAGGCTCTAGGATTTTGGTGGCATGGCCCAGTCCAAAACTAAAAGCTTCAAAATCAGAGAAACTGATGATATAACCATCAGTCTCAGGCTGAAGCCTGAAATCCCAAGAGGTTGCTAGTGCAGGTTCTGATGCCCAATGGCTCAGGAGCCTGGGCCTCTGACATCCAAGAGCAAGAGAAGAATGTTCCTGCTCCAGGTGACAAAAGACACTGACAGGGACCCAGCACATGGATGGTTCCCACCCACAGTGAGGGATGACCTCCTCCACTCGGCCCACCAACTCACGTGTCAGTCTACTCTGGAAGTAAATCCACACACACACACAGAAGTTATGACTTAGCAGTCATAACTAGGCAATTCTCAATTGTCCCTAGGCAATTCTCAATCTAGTTGGTTTGACACCTACAGAGAATTACTTATACACTGTAAAGCATATTCAGCACAGTAGCTGAAATGATCCTTCATGCACATAAAATGGATCATGTCACTCCTATGCTGAAAACTCTCCAACATCCTCCTGCTTCACAAAATGTGAAAGCCAAAGTCCTTACAAGGGTTGACAAAGCCTGACATAATTTCACCACTCATCTCCTCTCTGATTCACTCCTAACTCTCTTCCTTGAATATCTCAATGCTTGAGGATTAAGAGCTATGCAGTGGTTAATCCTCTCCTTAAAATGCATTCTTCTAAGATATCTGCAGCTTTAAATCCTTCACATCCTCTAAGATTTTTATAAAGGTTGTCAAAACCTTAACCATTTAACCAAAAAAGTGCAACAAGCTCTCTCATCTCCATGCCCAATAATGATGCTCTTCAACCTCTATGCTGTTCTTTTTAAAAGTTAGTACATGTCAGTACGTAAATACATCTGCTGTGGGAAGAAGGTGTACAAACATGTCACATCTTAATTCTTTTTACTTCCCCTTCCCCTCCCATCTGTCCTCTGTCTATCACTGGATCTCCTCGCTCCAATTTTCTTTTTATGTTTATTGCATTTCTCATGCAAAACCCAATCTTTACAATTTATTGTTAATGTCTCTCAGCTGCCACTGAAAAACAGGGCCCAGTAACCTCACACCTGGGTAAACATTCAAAGGAAATGAGATCAGTATGTTGAAGAGACAAACCGTTGATTGCAGCCTTATTGATTGCACAAATTAGTCAAAATATGGAATCAATCAGAGTTCATCAATGGTTAAACAGGTAAAGAAAATGTGATAGATGTATATAGCATCCATTTAAAAAAATGTATACACGTCAGGAAAACAAAAATAGTTTGATATTTTTTTCAACAGATGGTATCACTCTTGTATGGGGGAACGTAGAGGATGTTGTGTATCACAGAAAGCTGCTACACTGCCGGCCCCTAGAGAAAACATTAAAAAAGCATGTGCAGCAATCAGAACAAGTAGAGTTTGCTATACTAATAAATGTCTGAAACTCATGGCCACCACTTTGAGCACCTCTTATAGAGTCCAAAGATAACTTGTATTAATCTCGCTATATCTCAATACATTTAGTATTTAAATATTTATACAAGTTTTTCTTTTCTTGAACTGTATATACATTTTTGGTGGACTCTGTATATAATAGGATCATATTCAGCTTTTACCAAGAAGGAAATCTCTTCATTCACAACAACATGAATGAACATGGATGATCTTACGTCATGCAAAAAAAAAAATAGACACAGTAAGGCAAACACCACACGCTCTCATTTATATGTGGACTCTGAAAACACTGATCTCCTAGAAGCCAAAAGTAGAAAGATGTCTTCCAGGAAATTTAGAGCAAAAGAGCTGGAAAGATGCTGGCCAAAGAGTACAGTTTCGGATCTGTTGTACAACCATTCAAGAGCTCTATTGATGACTATAGTTAAAAACAATGCATTATATTCCTGCAAATCTACTATGTGAGTGGATTTGAAGTATCCTTACCACACACAAAGAATCATATGTAATACATATGTTAATCAGCTCAATTTAGCCTTTCCACAATTTGTACACATTTCAAGACGTCATGTTGTATATGATAAATACATACAATGCTTGTTGGTTAATTTAACAGCAAATAATAAATTCCATATAGGCAATAACTTTCTTTTGTCCAAAAATGTATCCCAAGCCCCTAGAACTTTGGACACTTTGTAGGTCCACAATAAATATTTACTTAACAAATGAGATGTTCAAAAAACAGAAATTTAATTTATTATGTTCAATATTCTGAGTTGATCTGAAGCTTGGGAAAATAAAAAGTTACAGATACTTCTGAGATCTATTAGAATGACTCTAATAGCTGAGACTGGATATACCAGGGTTACTAAGAGAGAACCCATGAAAAATATAAGAAAGTAACTACTGTTAAAAATTTGATATAGACTGAAACTAGAAGCCAGCAAAGGACAGATGGAAAGCTGAGAATGGTGAAGACATCACTTAAAAGGAATAAAAGTTTTCAAGATGAAAGAGGTGGCCAGGCATAATAACACACACCCATACTCCCAGTACTTGGGAGGCCGAGGCAGGAGGATCACTGTGAGTTCAAGGCCAGCCAGGACTGAATACATAGCAAGACCCTGTCTCAAAAGCAGAACGAAACAAAAAGAAGAAGATGATGAAGAAAGAGGTGTTCATCAGCAATAGCATGCAGTGCTGAAAAAATGAGAGGATGGTCAGGACTGGAATGGTAACTGGATTTGCTGATCATGTTTCAAAAGTCACCGTAACCTTCAAGAGAACTGTTATTAAAGAAATTGTATCACCAAACTTAATGATGCTCTCTTATAAAGAAAAGATAGGCTGAGGATTTTTTGTCTTCCTAATGAGAAAGTTAAACAAATACAAGAAATATTTTATGAGCAAAATAATATTTATCAAATATTAACCAATCAAAAAGTTATTTGATTCCAATTTCCTTTTCACTTGAGTAGCTATAAAAAGCAGAGAACTAGATAGATCCTGTGGTTGGAAAACCTGAGTTTGAATGCAAGTTCCTACACTTTTTAACTGTGCCCAACATCACCCCATTTTCCCGTCTCCCAGCTCTTTGGACCACACTCTTGACCCCTTCTAGGAAAGGCCATCCAGACAGGTAAGAAAGTTCTAGAAACCGTGTTTCTAACATCAAAAGTTTGGCACAAAAGTGAGTAACTAATACAGCTGACCATTTTATAAGTCCACAAAATGAATTTTTGAACATTGATGAACAAATCGATATAAAGGGATATGGGACTTTCCTACTCAGATGTCAGCCTGTGTGTCCTTGATGTCAATAGTACTGGTTATGAAAACTGACGATCAGCCTGAGAAAAACAAAGCACAAGATCCCTTCCTCCTGGGCATGGGTGATCTCCCTTCCAAGGTCTCTATATGGGTGCATCTTGGCTGTTTGATTCATAGGATGTCAGACACCTCTGTTCAGAAGTAAATATCCACCCTTATCCCTCACTGACTGACTCTCCCCCACGGCTGGGAACTGACAGGCAATGATTGTTGCTTTCACCCGCAGAAATCTTTCTGTCCCTAGGGTAGATCACTTCTTAAAGGCAGAACAGCACTTTTCCTAGAATTTAACCTGAAACTATGATTTAACTCTTCACAGCCACACAGAGATGATGTTGATGGATGGTAAAATAAAAATAATGAAGCAAACCTATGTGGAGTTAAAACATGCAGTCCATATTCTCTTGCACTGAAATAGTTTTCAGTGGTAAAAGCTCCCAAATAATCTTCATCTCCTTTGAAATCTTTCCTGGCTCTGCCATAGATCATCAAGGAATTTCAAATATATTTGGGGGGTACATAAATAGGCTGCATCTTTCTCCCAGGCATGCATAAATTCTGCAGACTTTCACACTAAGACTGTCAAGTTCCGCAGTTCAATTTTACAAGCGTGTGGTAGTTTCCTCTGGAGAAATAGTCCCAGGAGCTTCACTGTACTTTTGTCCTCCCTTCTTTTTGTCTGCAGTGTCATCACACCACTTCTGTCCAGGATTTATATTTTCATAGGGGGCATTTCCTTTCAAAGGATCACATAGTAGCATTTTATCTTCCTTTGCTGAAGATCTGCATATACTTGGCATCATGGAAAAATCTTCAAGTACATAGTTCAAAATAAAACATGACAGACAGGATGAGAGTGATAATTATCACTCTTGTTACCACACTTGCACCCCAGAGCTGTCGTTTCTCATGGAATGAAAGAAGGCAACTAAATAATTTGTCAACTAGTGAAACATACCAAGTTCACTAATGTCACAAACTATAAACTATCTTTGATATTACACACGGAAATACCCACTCAGAATGGTACTCATTTTTAAAGTAACTTCAAAATACAATGCACATATTATTTGAAATCATTAACTCTTTCTTCAAAAAAGCAACCACTTAGAGCTGCCCAGAATGGCTCTGTCCTGTAACCCCAGCACTCTGCGAAGCCAAAGGATTACAGTTTTGAGCCAGGTTCTGGCAATTTAGTGATTTAGACTCTACTCCCCCACCATAAAAGGCCATTTAGAAAATATATGTACTTAATATAATTTAGGAGAAATGTTTAAGAAATAAAACACAGCTAGGTAAAACATTTGCATCTAACCTGACAAATTCCAGAAGTTAATTTAATGAAATATGAAGTTTCACATTCCATTGGCTATTTTTTCAGTAAAATTCAAGTGCATAATAAGATATTTTTCAGTCATTGTTCATGAAACCATTGCTTACATTAGTTCCAGGAAGAAAGGCATCTCCCTAAAACTAAAGACGTGCTCTGAGCTCACAAAGCTAGGGTTTCTGGGTTGTGCTGTGTGAATATCAGAAAACTGGAGGCTTTGGTGCAGGCACAATTCTTCAGACTGTGCTCCTTTCTTTTTGAAAGATCAATTCGATCAATCTGAATCTTCAAACAAGAGCATTCAGTACATGCAAGGCACCGCTCCACATCTGCCTCTCGATGCAAAATGCCCTTAGTAATGATAAGTGCCGGCTTCACACTTGGAGGATAATGATTCTTACTTTGCTCTTCCTCATCCTAACAAAGCTCAGCACATTGGGGGTAAATTACAACTGCCTGGAAAATAGCATTAAGTGCTAAATTTATCTTAATAAGCTAAAACAACTAACAGACAACAGGCATTTCTGGCTTATAAGACCGAGGATTCTCAATACCTTAGCAAAGTACTTAAACCCAATGAAAGAGATCCACATAACACTGAAATATCATCATCATCTTGACATTTATTCCATACTAATAGCATTTTCATTGAATTACTTTGAGATGAATATGGCTCAAGGCTTTTAATATATTTAACTGTCTACAAGCTCATTAAATTCCTGTAGGTTTGTTTCTTGTCTTTAATAAATTAGCATTGGTTTCCTTCTAAGAAAACTCTTTAGCTTCTGGAAGATTTGAAGAGGAAATGAAGCCTCTGAAAAAGTTACAAATCTTTTGGATGAGTTCTTCTGTCACCCAGGAGGGCAACCAAGGAAGGACAGAGCCCGTGGTGATGGCAAAAACAGGGACTTCAGAGAAAGGACCCAGCACAATGGAGAACTGATAGGCAGAGCCCAGTTCAGACAAAGGTTCCCTGACCTCAGTCAAGGGTGTCACATCTGCCTGGCAATGTATAACCCAGCCTGGGTCCCTCAGTGCATTCACAACAGAATTAACTCACTGATACTAATCCCATGTGTATTAGTCAGCTTCCCTTTTGGTGAGACATTCACAATTTACACACAGTTTCAAGAAGGAAAGATTTAACTTGCTCAAGGTTTCAGTCCAAGCAGAGGCATCATGGGGGAAGGACATGGCAGAGTAAAGCTGCTTAATTCATGGGAGCTAGGAAGCATGTCCGAGGGGAAGAATTCTGGAGAGAATGGGTCAGGTACCATATATGCCTCCATGACCCAATCAGTAGATTAGCGCTTTGCTAATCTGCTAGGGGTTTCCTAATCCACTGAAGTTCATAAATCACCCCCCATGCAAATACCAACTAGATGACCATTTGTATCTACCTTGGGTTTCCTGAACTTTTAAAATCATAGACAATTGCTTTGTTGCCCTTGTCTTTTGAGTGGTTGTTTTTCCTCTCATATCAGGGCTTGTACTCCTTTTCCCATAAAATCTGAACTATGTGGCTCCACTATTCTTAATATCAAAAATGCCTACAGGAAACCCAAGTTTAACTTCAAACATCAGTTTAAAGCCTATCTACTTCAATATTTTGCTGTGATTTTTACAATTAAGAAAAAAACTTCTGCTAGACCTCAAGTTCTAAGAGGCCAGGATCACGTATGTATATATATAGATATGTATTTTTTTCATCACTGTGCAGGATCATTTAGCAGGATGTTGACTGAATGGTAGCCCAACATTTAGATCCTTGAGTCAGACTGACTAGTTTAAATACTGTTTGCTACTATGAGTTGTATCGTCCTTGGGGCTGAATTTTTTAATCAGCAAAATAGGGATAATAATAACTATCTACATTATCTCCAACTGTTGGCAAGATTGAATGAGATAATTCATGCAAAATATTTATCACATTGCCAATAACATAATAAATGCTCAATAAATAGGGTAAACATTCATGTCTGTTAGTTATTGACCAATGATTTTAAAGGATTTCAATCAGACTGATCGTCTTTGTTTCACGTAAATGAAGTTGATATTATGCCAATAACTCAAGGTTTCTAACTGATCTATTCTATTTCCAAGTCTTCTTCAGACTGGTTTTGGGTATATAATCCCTTCTCATTTATCCTCATTAAACTGGAGAGTAGAAAGCATTGGCAGGAGCTATTTTTCTCTGGTTATACTTCTGCTGTTTTCTACGGTTTCGTAATATATGATGTATCGGAGAGATAAAGTTCATATGCATGGCACTTATTCATGAGTTCTTATCTTTATTTTTAGTAATTTTCTACTTCTGTGAAATTTTTAAATATCACTTCTGTTAAAAACTGCCTTTCTCCTCTTGAATAAACCGAATTCACATTCCGGATTATTCATTTTAAAAAAGATGTAAACATTCCATGTTACAGTTTCTTTTTCCTTTCCTTTTTTGTTTTTTAATTTTTGAGTTCCTCCGAGAGCCTGCATTTTGTCCACTACTCTTTCTGTACCAGATTTGGTCTTAAGTACTGGTTTCCTTGCCAAGCTTTCACCACCCTGGTCTCTTTGTTTATTATTTCCTGATCTTTAAAAAGGTTTTCTGTGTTGATTCAACATTTGTAGCTACACGAACTAATCCTAAGTATTTTCCCCATATATGGTAAAATTAAATGATTTTCCTAATAGGCATTAAAAAGTCTATTGCCAATAAAATAGGTCCTGACGAATTCTTTATTCTCTTGCTCATTTTTAGGTTCTCTCTCTTTCTCATACTGTTATCATTGTTTTTTTTTTTAAAAAACACATTATTCTCAATATCATATTGTGAACATAGAATTTAAAGAACTTGAAGTTAAACAAATTCTTCATTTTAATCTTTTGGAAATAAAATAATAGGAACAAAGCTATGATAGCAATCCAACCAAAGGATGAAAATCCACTTATATATTGTTTGAGTTCCACAAACTTAAGATGTTCTCTGATCTCTCCATAGCTGGGCAAACAAATCTCAACCCAACCCTGTTAAGCCCTGGTATCTGCTTTGCTTTTATTTTTGTTTGTTTTATCTTTGTTTTCTTTAAAAAAAAAAAGTTTTCCTACAGATGCAAAATTTGCATTCCACTGAACATCTGCTAAAAAAATGACCATTTACATAGCTGAGGCACTTAGTGGGTGGAAGTTGCCCTTGAAGAATATTTTCCTCTCTAAGATTAATTTTTTAAATATACTTTGTTAAATAGTTGATGTTTTAAAACTTAATGAATTATTGGCACCGTAATAACAATTTTACCAAATGCAAATTTTATAATGAATTTTCAGTCAAATGCCTATATTTTCTCATAATACAAAAGAGTAATTTTGCTAAATAAAACTTCCCCTTAACATGCTTTGCCCTCTGTTCCCTTCTAGGGTAGAATGGCACTCTCTGCCATCTATTACTACCCACAGGGAAGAGAATTACCCATAGGAACCATTCTTGAAGAATGTTTCCTTCCACACCCAGGAGCAGGGAAAGGGAGCTGAAAAATGCAGCTATTTGGGACCACTTTTGCTAACTTCCAAGCTCTCTTGGTTCCTCCTTAATAGCATAGATTATACAATGGACAACCTCCCATTTCACCTGAAGTGGGAGGAAGTTGCTCATTTATTTGGAACAAAAATGTTAGACCAAAATAGGATTCCTGTTATTGTAAAGGGGGATGTGAAATTGCATAAATAAAATTTTTGTATTGTTTCAATTGAACATGATACTTGGACTGCAGAGTGTTCTATGAAAAGATAACAGATCTTTAAAATTAAAAGCAAAGTAATATGTAATACTGCTTCCATTTCCATTGTTTCAGAGAGGGTCCAGAAAAGTGATTTCCTATTTGCATACTTGTAAAAGTAGTCACACAGTTTCCATTTTCAAAATTTTACTCTCCATTTCAAGTTCTAAGCATGAATGGAAGTAACTGTGAAACTGTTCTTCCCTTCACCACTTTGTGTACCCAGCTAAGAGAAGAAATTACACCAGGACCAAGTTCTTGTCTTAGTTCTTCAAAGAAACATGGGCCATGGGAAAATCGTTAACCTCTTTGCATCTTGCTTTTCACCTCTGTAAAATGAAAGAACTAGATTCAGTCTTCTCTAGCAGGCACCATTTTTACTATAAAAACCCATCCCATGAAAGTAGGTACATTTTATAATCAATTCAGTGAAATGGCCCCTTTTAGAGATTCAAACAAGTCCATCCATTATTTTTAATATTAAGAAGAACTATCTGATCAAGCTAGGGGAAGCAGTGGTAGATTAAAGATCTAAGTAAAAGGTGACTACATTCACTTGCAGGAAAATATACCTCTGTTGGGATCTGAAATTAACTGAGATGGATGAGATGCACTGGTTTTTGTTCCTTCTTCCACACTGAAAATAGGTGAAAATGCTGGAATGGGGCACAGGTACCATGGGAGCCTCTAGTTCCTGGTCAGCCAAGGATAAAAACAGCCTAAAACCTAGCACAAAGAATGGTAATATTCCTTCTTTAACAGAAGAATATAGGTTATAAGTCTCTACAAGAGTGGGAAAGATGAAAATCTCATTATCTGTTGAGTGGGAATTAACCATATAACTCAAGTCTTTCATTTAAATTTCAATATAGCTCCTGGTTTTCACGATTCTAACTATAGTCTTTCTAAAGACAATTAGTAGAGCAATCATAAAATTTATGAATGCAATAGGACACTCCAGATAAAAAGTTATGCTGGTTAGAACAAGATATCTAAACTTGCGTAGCTTCAGGAAAACGAGTATACGATCTTGATCAGGGCTTCCCATATGAAATAACCTCTTACATGTAACTTCATGCCACTGGAAAGCAGTGGTACTCATCTCGGGCTTGAAGGGATTCTCTAACAGTTATGCCAATGGATCTCGCTCCAGTGAGAACAGACTGCTGAGCTCACCTCAGAGATTCTGACTTAGTAGGCCTGGGTTAGGGTTAGGGTTATTTGTCTTTTTAAACTCTCAGTTGACCCTAATGCTGCTAGTCCAGGGGACATGCTTTGAGAAACACTATAATTACTGTGGGCCTCAATGAGTTGTGTTTTTCCTCATTTTTGTTTCTGTATGTTGTAATCATTAACATCAAGTGTTCATCTGTACCTTTCCCTCTCACACATCCTAGTTGTTAGTTTACCTATCTGTAACTGACAATCTCACTCACTAACTTCTTTAATTCCTTCTAAGTTGTGCATAATGGTTGATACATGTGTCCACTAGAAAAGTTTAGAAGTTTAAACTACACAAGAGGCCAGAGCCCTCACTTTGTATACACCCTCATCCTATGCAAGAAGAAGGCACAGAGATGATGTGAGTGTCACACCCACCCTGGGGGAGGAGATTAGCTTGCTTACAACATAACAGAAGAAAAGAAGCTTGCTTTCCCTCACTTTTTGCTCTTGTTGCTTTTGCCATTTCTGCCACCTTGAACTGTTGCCCCTCGCCATGCCATCCTGCCTTGTAGCTAGCTGATTACTAAGTGAAACCTCCACAAACTGTTAGCTAAATTAACCTTTCCTTCCTTTATTTTGGGCATTGAGTATTTTGTCCCAACAACAAGAGAAAAGTAACTATGACAGAATTTGATATCAGGAGTGAGATCATTACTGTGACTATACCTGATCCTGTGGTTCGAGAGCCTTTGGGAATGGCTTGTGGGAAACTTTAGAAAAGTTCAGAGACATTGCTTGAAAGAGTGGAAATGGAACACTTTAGGCTCTTCTGTATGGGACATTCTGATCAGAGCTCAGAAGAACAGAAGGCTGATAGAAATCCAGTAGGAAAAGACCAGGCTCAGGAGGTTTCTGGTAGGGAGAGAAGAAATGCATTGAGTGCTGGACTCCAGGCAACATGTGTTACAGCTTGGCAGAAAGTTTTCTGCATTTTGCTTGTGTCCAGAGATTTTGCCTGAGAATAAGATCAAAGGTGGTAGATGAATTAATCTGACAGTAGAAATTTCAAGATAGTTGAATGTTAAGGCAATGGCATGGCTACTATTAAGGGCTTTTAGCCAGATTTATGTTGAGAATCAAGAGTAGAGAGCCCAGCAGAATGAGTTAAAACGTTGTGAGATTGATCTGAAAGAAAGATACAGTAAAGCGGTGGACTGCAAAGACAGAGCTAAAATCTTGACTGTTGAGAAGGAATAGGTGAATATAAAAGATGGCCTGAGGGCATCACAAAAAGCAGCAAGTCTTCACCCTTTGCACCTCAAAACTGCAAAGGCAAAACACATTGCTCTGAGGAGAAGCCACAGGGTGCCATGTTCCAGAATAGTAATGGCTAAACCATGTTCCAGAAAATTCATTTCTTAGAATTGAATTTAGAATGCACAGTGTTCTAGGCACTCTACCCCCACAGTCAAAAGAGAGAAAAGCCTGGTTATTGCTCCACATGGTAGCAGACCTTGGAAGTATCCACATGTCCCTGGTTTTTGGTGCACGTGGAATGCAAGAGTTATGGGTTTAAGGCTTCCACTCCTATTTCAGAAGTTCTAGGAGGTCAGGCAGTGTGCCCCTGAGAGGTCATTGTGTGAAGTTGTGAGGGTAAAGACAAACATGCAGTAGAGACCTCAGAAATTTGGAGAATCCAGAAACATGGGTTATCTAGGGAAAACTGCAAGGAGGGAGCAAAGTACACCCAAGAAAGAAGCCATAATAGCTACAACCATTGGATGTGCCATAGGGGTGAAGTTATTCAAGCCCTTTGGAGCTCACAACTTGTCACAGGTTGCTTTAGATGTTGCCTGTGAAATTATAGGACTTAATGTTTGCTCTGCTAGATTTTGGACTTGCTTTTGACCCAAAACTTTGTATTCTCCTGCTTGTAACTTTTGCAATGAAAATTATTATCTTGTGCCATCGAATTTTTGAAGTGTCTAGCTTTTCATTTGCACAGGGGCTTGCAGCTAAGAGTTTGCCTTACATCTTGGAAGAATCTTGGGATTTGAATTTTCAGCAATGCTAAAACTGTTAAGACTTTGGCACCTCTATCAGATGAACCAAATGCCTTTTGCTTAAAGAGTTCTACATGAGTGTTTGGGGGACCTGGGACGGAATGTTATGGTTCCAATGTAATATGATGTTGATAGATTTAATACTTGTTCTTAAGGATTGTCAAACTTGTGTTATAATGTTCAAGTTGTGAGATTATAATAAGCACGTCTTCATATCTGGACACTGGTTTAAAGAAATATATCTGGTTACCAAGTTGACAAGGGGTAGGTTGTAATAGTTAACATATTGTGTCAACTTGAGAAGTTTAGAAGTTTAAGTCACTCAGCAGGGGTTCTCACTTTATAAACATCCTTCATCCTATGCAAGAGGAAGGCAAGAGATGGTGTGAGCGCTACACTTGCCCTGGGTGGGAGAGGTAGCCTGTTTACAATACAAGGGAGGAAAAGAAGCTTGCTTTTACTCCCTTTTTTTTCTTGTGGCTTTTGCTCTCTTCTGCCACAATGAACTGTTGTTGCCTCTCGCCACAACATCCAGCTTTGTAGTCTGCTGATTACAGACTAAAACCTCCGTAAACTTTGAGCTAAATAAACTTTCCTTCCTTAATTTTGTGCATCAAGTATTTTGTACCAGCAAGAAGGGAAAAGTAACTAAGACGGTGTGTCTTCAAATTTGTGTTGACTGGGAAAAATAAATATCCAAGCTTATTAGAGTCTTCTTTAAAGTAAATTTATAGATCATCTCACCATTCATTTATTCATTTAAGCAGCAAATCTTTGAGTTTTCCTTCAGGCTATCACTTAGAGAAAAGGCCTGAATCATAGCTATTTTGCCTATTCAATTGCATCACTTATTTTATTTTCTGTCTCCCAGCTGGGTTTCAAAATTGTATTCTTTCCACACAAAGAGTGAGAGATGACTGTGACAATCATTTGGAGAGCATGTAGTCTAAAATATATCTATAAAATTAAATAGTTAAAATAGCATTGTCATACAGACAGTGGTACATAAGAGATTCTTTGATTAGGAGAATGAAGGTATATAACACTAACTCATAGTGCCTAACCCTTATGCATCACCAATCCTACTCTTATGAAATTACTTGTTATACAACAGTCTTATCTGTCAAGTTATCCCTAGCCCTGGTCTATCTATACTACACTGTGCAGTATCATTTCATATTTAACTGAAACAGAGGAATTCTGTTAGAAATAAGATGGAACAAATTCACCTTTAAAGGAGCACATTCTCATAGATGATAAGTATAATTTTAGGTAATAAGTCTATTTGCAGTTTATCCAAAGACTGTGGTTATTAAGGCATGACTCTATTTCTTCATTTTCCTGTCCTTACTGTCTTAAAATTTTTCTTTCACACAAGAAAGTTGCTGTATTTAAAACTGACCCTGGAGAGGTGTATGGAGGAACTAGAGGACTTGCTCCCTGCTAGTTCTCAGGGGTGGGGATGTTCCACTTGGGCTATCAAGACAAGTAGCCTGAAACTAGTACATTTGACCAGCCTGCATTTCGTCTTATGTTAGTGCTGCCAGCACTGCTGGGTTTTGGAGTCAGGTACCTGGCCTCAAAATGCTTCCTAGTCACTCACTGATATTCAAAGAGCTCCAGGACTTTCACTTTCAGAGATTATCCTTTATTTTATTATTGAAAGAAAATGATTCATGTGTTGTGAGAAGTCCAGCATCTCTGCCTCGTTCTTTCTGAGCAGGTCAGGAGAAGGAATATAAATGCTCCCATAATGCCTTGCTCCACATAGCCTCTCAGTCCCCACTCACCTCCTCTCCTGCCATTTTTCTTCCTCACTTCACCCCAAACATGAGCCACAACTATAGTGCTGTCAACACAAGATTTTACTAGGTTTTGACTACAGCTGAAAGTAACCCAACACAGGACAGAAGCCCAGCTGTCCACCACTCCTAAAGGAGGACTTTTTTCTTCCTGTGTCTCTGTCTTGCCACCTCCAGGCAACCAACTCTATTCACCTTTCAAAGCACTCTCTCCATCCATTCTGTCCTGTTTCCTGAAACCCTGTCATCCTCTCACTTTGGAGCAGACAACCTAAAAATATCTGTGACTTTATTATGCAGAGCAATTTAGTTTCACAAACTCCAGTCTAGATTGGTTGTTGATTCCTTTACATAAGCAGTATTCTCCGGAAATTGGCTCTGTTGCTTTTGGATGTGAAGGCAGTGGTAGTACTCATCCTTGTGAATAATAATATTTATTCTTTGTGACAGTGGCCACATAGATCTGTATGTGCTGATCAACTTATCTGAGCATTAGTTTCCTCACCTACTTCTGTTTTGAAGGTTAGAAGTAAAACTCAGTGAAACACTTGTCAAAGGGTAGATGCAAATATTATTAACCAGAGAGAATTCCCAAGGGAAGGAGAATTAGTAAGGGCATCACTGAGTGATGTACATCCACATCCAGCAGCTGACACACCAGGCTAACGTGGAAGACCACACTCTGACATCACACACTGCATTTTTTGATTCCCCCTAGAAGTCATACATTCTGGCAAATACTCTGTAGGACTATTAGGCAAATCCTCACATTCCAGAGCTAAAAATATATTTCCCACCCCGCCTCTCCACTGTGCCACAAACAGTAAGGGATGGTGTTCTTTCTGGCTTCTGCTGTTTACTTCTTTCTCACCACAAGGAGAACAGAGCTGGAGAGCAGCCCAGCTATGTGCTACACGCTTCTGGGATCTATTGCCTGCCATCGTGTATCTGCTCCGAGAATAAACCACACTCACTGTTTTACAGGGATCTTCATTTCCCAGTGAAACAAAAGTTGGCCTACAGATATTCTGAAAATCATTTCAGCTGACAGATGAGCTAATGTCACTGATAAATCTTCCCCTAAAAACCAACTTTAAGGCAAATACCAGGAGGTGAGTTTGAATCAGTTTCCATCAGCCTATTTCTTGTCCCCAAGGCGTCCTCACATCAAAATGACCCAAGGCTTTCCCCACTCCATCCCCCAGGCAAAAACCACTCCCCTCCCTTCCCTAGCTCCCTTTCCTGTCATTATCTCTCCTGTGTCTTTTCAGTTGTTTCAAATTTGTTCCTACACTTATAGACCCTCACCAAGCCATAACCTAAGCATTCACTTAGAAATGTGGTAAACTAAGTTTTTGACCTTGAACTACTTACACTCAGCACCAGCTATGTGGTGAAGTAGATATTAAGTCCACTTTAAAGTCAGGAAACTGATACTCAAAGAAGGTAAGCCAAAGATGGCCAATCAGTGAGCAACAAAATACAAAGCCTCCCGGGAGAAACAACTTATTGCCAGAATAAAACACCCTGGAGAAAACCAGACAGAGGGAGGTGGATCCTCTTGACACAGGAAAAAATTAAAACATAAAAAAGCTCATCAAATATGTTGGGACTACAACTGAAACTGCTAAAAATTATGGGACATAGCGTTTTCATTCACGGTGACCCGCCAAGTTTGCAATAGCCTAAATCTGTGCTGGCCAGCAGAGCCGCTCAAACTCATTCCCGCCACCACTTACAGGAACCACAGCAGTGCTGAAGTTGGGGGTTGGTGAGTCCAATGGAGAGTGGAGATAGAAAAGGGACCTTCATTAATATACGGTCAGTGCTGGGAATGAGACCCCCACCACGGGAAGGGTGTGAACAAATGGGAGACATGTTGGAATTGGGCAGGAGGAGCCTGAACTAGAAGTGACAGTGACATCAGTTGGTCGCTCCCTCCCCAGAGGAGATTCGTGGGATTTGCTTGGACTGGGTCATGCCCCTGGCTGGGACCCAATGAGCCATCCCAAATCGATTCCCTGAGCCTAGCAAGCACTAACCTGGTGAAGGCCTCTGAAGTTTGGCTGGCCCAGTGGGGAGGGGCAGGCATAGGCAGCTGCTGCTTACACTTCAGTGACAAGAGCAGTCAGGAGAAGGCAGAGGTCCCTTGCCAGCATGCTTCGGAGGAAACGTGGCCAACAAGGAAGGGGGCTGGGATTTACACTGTAACCTGTGTGTAGGAAGCCAGGGCCATGACAGGAGAGAGAGGCAAGAGGAGGCCCCCAGCCCAGATCCCTGAGAGCCCTGATACAGGAGAGGAAAAAACAAGAGAGACTGAGGGCCACAAACATGCAACATCAGACATGGCTTCAATGGACTTTAAGAGATAGCTTCAGGACCTTGTAGATGAGCTCAAAACTGAAATATTAAATCAGGTAAAGCAAGATATGAGTAGAGTAATAAAAGAAATGCTCTCAGGAAGCATCTCTCAGGAAGATACAGATGGAAGAAGGGAGGAACATAAAAAAAGGAGAGAAACATTCAATAAAGAATATAAAGAAAATATAGAATACATGAAACAGATTCAAAGAGACTACCAGGAAATTAAAAACTCCATTGAAAGCTGGCAAAACACCTTAAAAAAAACTAAGGATAGACTATCAAAACTTGAAGACAAGTTTGCAATGTGTGATCATGAAAGGAAAGATCTCTTAAAAATAACAAGGAAACAGGCAGTAACAATACAAAGGCTAGAAGATGACAAGAGAATCTACAATTTAAGAATAAGAAATATGAACAAAGAAGCAGGAATACATACAGGCAAATTACAAAGGCTATTCATGGAAATTATCAAGGAAAACTTCCCAAGCATGGGAAAAGAAAATGACATTCAGTTATGTGAGGCATACAGAACTCCAGCCACTTACAACCAAAACAGATCTACACCCAGACATATAATAATCAAGATACCAGAAATTCAATATAAAAACAGAATATTACAAGCCATCAGAGAAAAGAAACAGATTACCTATAAAGGTAAGCCCATCAAGATCACGGCAGACTTCTCGACACAGACCATCAGATCAAGAAGAGCTTGGAGTGAAATATTCCAAGCCCTGAAAGAAAATAACCTCCAGCACACTTTGATGTACCCTGAAAAACTATCAGTAGAAGTTAATGGTGAAACAAGATGCTTCCATGACAAAGAGGAACTGGGGGAGTTTGTGATCACCAATCCAACCCTACAGAGAATACTGAAGGACATTCTAGAGAGAGAGAAAAAAAATACCAGGATTTTAGGAACAGGGGCAGAAAGGCCTCAATGAGTGGGGCAGGCAGTAGAATGAAAGAGAAAACTAGACAAACAAAGGCAGAAAAATAGCATAGCAGAAATGAGGCAGAGAAGGATGGCTAGAATCTCTAACATAGATGGCCTTGATACACTATATTGTTAATAGTGCACCAGGATTTAAAACCCACATTACTCACACTACTCTGCTTAGTTGTATTATATTCTGTTCCAGTCATTCTATCTGTACTAGATTTGAGGGCAGAGACAGTAATCCCAAAAATAACAGGATATAGTACAGTAATCATCCTTAATTTCCTATTAAGTTCATCGAAAGCTCTGTAAAACCTACATTGTTTTACCATGACTGGTTGTAATTGAATCTGGTTTGTTAGATTGCTGTTTTGTATTGATAAATTTTATTCAAAGCTGTTATGATTGATCATATCAAGTCTGAGAGTATAGACAACTGCACTTAAGTTGACAAGATTCACTAGAATATCCACTCTGGTTTGATTATTGCCTGCCTTTGAAGTTTTATACTGTCTACAATGTTTTATTTTTACTAATATTCAATTATACTGCTATATTCATTTATGCCTGATGATATAGACAATTCTATTGAACATAATAAGAAACAACACAGCAATCATTGTAGATCACCTTGTACTGTGCTTTTATATGATTTTTTGATTTCATGTTTTTACAGGAATTTGTTTTGTTTTGTCTTGCTAAGTTTTGTTTTTCCCTCTAATACAGAAAGGATAGAAATACATGTAGAGACTCATGCATGTATAGCTGTTTACACTCTCACTGTTTGACTATCTACTTTGTATGCTTTAATTTTATAACTTGAACAACTATTTCTAAGAGGACAATATGTAATTTATCAACTAGTGATTTCTAATTGTTTATCTTTTTTTGAAATTCTGTATTATCTCTAGTCTTTACATGCTTTTGTTTCTCTTTAAATAAAAAAAAATTTTTAAAAAAAGAAGGTAAGCCAATAGACAAGATGCACACCAGATCCATGCTAAGTCAAGACTCATGGCTTTCATCCCAACAGGCTTCCTTGGTGTATGCGGCAGAAAGCTCAGAGATCCTTCCATTTAGGTGTGTCTTCAGTGTGGAAATGCTTGCTGTCTGAGATATCTCAAATTATACACTCCACAACTAAATTAGGGGCAATGTGATGTTGCTGTTGAACACAATAACTTTTACTAATTTAAGAAAGTATATGATGGCTGTGTGGCAGTATATGGGCAATTAATACATTTCCAATTCTCTAAGAAGTATTCTTTCTTTAAAAAACTTTACCCCTCACTCTCTGATGTGTCAAGGCCCCTGTCTAGCATTCAAGGCCTTGAATAACTTGCCATCCATGTAGTGTCATCCACGCTAACACCTAGACTAACCTCCATACACTTGAAACCACACCAAAAGCCCCCACATGCCCTTGGAATGTCCCGGTTCATGGTGAAAGATGGAAGTAAGCTCCTCTGCTTTAAAAAATAGGAGTGGACCTCAATGCAATTCCACTTCCTACTCATCAAGAAGATGACAATAAAGAATGTGGTCAATAATGAGATGCAGAGAAATTGGGACATAAGGTTTTCCTGCAAAATGATATACAGCAACTGAGGAAAAGAGCTTAACAGTTTCTCAAAAACGTTAACCAGAAAGCTATTGTATGACCAGCAAATTCACTTCCAGGGACATATCAACAGCATTGGAAGTGGAGAATCAGACATTTGTCCATTCATGTTCATTAGTCACAATATGCAAGTGTTTGTGACTGGATAAATGGATAATCGTAGAGACACAAACAATGGAATATTTATTTGGCCTTAAGAAGGAACCCGATTTTGATACATCATGATACAACACAGACAAAGCTGGAAAACACAGTGCTTAGTGAAATAAAGCTGACACCACAGGACAAATATTACATGGTAGGATTGCACTCAGGTGAGGGACTAGAATGAGGAATCCTTTTGTTACAGATCATACTGATGGTTAGACTCTGCACCTGAATTGTGTATTTAAAATAATTAAAATGGTAGATATCACACTTTTATTTTTTAAAGTGAGAAAAGTGATAGACATTGAGAATGTAGCCGCTAGTGACTTGGGAATGGGAGAGAGAATGGGAAAGAAAAAGCAGCAAGAACTCTCAGGAACTCAAATCCCTACACGGCTGAGAGTGGTCTCTGTCTCCAGCACCACCTCACATTACTCTTCCCTCAATAACTACGCTGCCATTCACATTCTTGCCACTGCTGGGACATAACAAGTCTTTGCACAGCACTGGAATTCTCTTCCTGTTTGCTGTTTCTCATAGAAGGTCTCAGTTGAAATCCTCCTTGAAGGAGATGCCTATCTGTCCAGACTTGCTGTGAGTTGTCTCTTCCTATTAGATGTTATATTCACCTTAACTTTTTGTTTTTCATCTTATTTTCCTAGAACTAGTCCTATTTTGGTAAATCTTCTTTTCTTTTTCCCTTTCCTTTTCCTTTCTTTGTTTTTTCTCTTCTTGTTTTTATCTATTTCCCCTTCTATTTGATCATTTTTCTGAGGCCTGGGACCAAGGCTGTGTGGTCATCTGTTGCAAACTGACAATAGCTATTCATCACCTCTACATCATGGGTCCTTCCCTTTACATGACAGTTAGTCTAATTAGAGAGACAGAAGCAAAACAGACTATCTCACCAGTCTTTTTAATATGTACTGTCTCTCTGCTTGACTTGAACAGCTACACATGTGTAAAGCTGTATATGGATGGGGTGCTGTATAGTAATGGTTTTGATCATTTTCTCCTTCATATTTTTGAGGGAAATGAATGACTTAGGCTAGTCTGAAAAAAGAAATAAGTACCTATAGGTAGGAAACTCAGTTTAGACCTTCATCCTGTATTTCTTCCAATCTAACATTTTACTGGACATTAAGAAAAATATTTCTAAAAATATCTTTAAACACATGAAAAGATAATCATCTTTGCATATCAATAAAGTAACCATTAGGATATTAAAAAGACAGAAAGAGCAACTGATGGAGAGAATATGGTGAAATTATAACTCTCATATATATCTCATGAGAAATAAAATAGTTCAGCCATTATGGAAAAGTTCTGCAATATCTCAATAAGTTAAACACAGAATTAACATATGGCCCAGAAATTCTACTTGTAGGTACCCAAAAGAATTGGAAGCCTGTATTTAAACAAAAATTTTTACATAAATGTTCAGAGCAGCATTATTTTTATGCACAAGCATCAAAAGGTAGAAGCAACATAAATGTCAATCACAAGATGCATGGATACACAAAGTGGGCTCAGTCCACACAGTAGAATATTATGGAGCCATAAAAAAAAGATTAGAGTGTGATACATGATATAACATGGACGAACCTTGAAAATATCATGTTTGATGAGATATTATAGTAGCCATTGTTCATCTTCGGTTATTTGGTTCAGAATGCCTTGTAATGCTTTCATTCTCTTAAATGGTTTTATTCTATTTTGTTAGTTTGCCATTATTGTGTGTGAAGCTAAGCTCAACTATTTCAAAGAAAGAGACATTATGGTAGCTACTGTTGATATCCAATTGTCTTGTTGTGAAGTGATGTGTTGCTTGTATTGTTCTGTTCCGATCTGTTTTATTCTGTCCTCTTTTGTTTTAGTCTCTGTAAAATAAAATTAAAAATCTAAAAAAAAAAAGAAAAGAAAACATCATGTTTGGTGAAAGAAGCCAGACGTGAAAGGTTATATGCTATATAATTTCATTTATGTACAATATACAAAATAGGCAAATCTACAGAGATAGAAAGAACATCAATGACTGGCAGGAGCCAGGGTTGTAGGAGGGGTTGGTAGAAAGTAACTGATTAGTTACTACAAGCTTCCCTTTTGCACTGGTAAATACCCTAGAACTAAATTGTGCACATGGTTTACAGCACTGGAAATGTACTTAGTGCTGCTGAGTTATACATTTTAAAATAATTTTAAATTACTTATTAAAAAAATAGCAACCTTTTTGGGACATTTCCTGTCTCTCAGGAACTATTCCTATTCCCCATTTCCCCCTTCCTTCTCTCCAATAAAATTTCCTACTCCTAACCTCAAAAAATTAATCTAAAAATCAGTAGTTTAGAATAGAAAACCCTTGGTAATCCACACAAATGCAAAAGGAAGAATATCTTTGGTAAATTTTCATCTTTCAGGAACTGGTAACCAACAAGAAAAAAATTGTCTGGCATAGCAAATCCAATATAGCAGTTAGCATCTATTTAAAAAATGGATTTTCTTTCCAGACAACTTAAATGGACAAATATAATTGAAAGACAAAAATAATGCATTCCTCCTACCATTAGGGATAATGCTGTGCAAAAATTTGCAGTAATTTCAGCTGCAGCCATTTAATAGGAAATGTGATATTATTCCTGGAGCCAATATAGACAGTCAGTTGGTGCTGAGATGCCAGGAAAAACATTGTACAGATTTATTTTTGGCACTTTTCCACTTTTTTCTTTTGTTTTTTGCGCTGTTTGAACACCAGTTCTGACTACAGGAGTTTTCAAAAGTTTTCATTCATGCAGTGTTCTCAGAAAGGCCAATACATGATATAAGCAGTAGTGACTTTTGAAGCTGGTAGATTCAGGCTAAAACCCTCTCTCCTTTTCTCTCTACTTGGTAAACAAATCCCTTCCCTGTGGTCACTCATGATCTCCATTCATAAAATGGGCATTATCAAGTAAATTTTTTTCTTCCTACTTTACAAAGTTGCCCTGAAGGTTCAAAAGAGACGATGGCTGTTGAATGACAATCTGTCAAGGTCCTTACATTCCACACATCTTGCACTGCGCTGCATTGGGTTTTGCCCCTCAAATGAACAAAGAGTAATTGTCTAAGGGAGAACCAGATAAAGTTCATTGTCCAGATAATAAATAATAGTTCATCTAATTAAAACACAAAAGAAGAAGCATTCCTTTATATTCCTATTTTATTCTAGTTGTTTCTACAAAAATACATATCTTCCTCTGATATAGTTAATAACAACCTAAAATTTCCTCTTTACTATTTAGTATAATTTTTGAGTATGTCATCTGTATTTTTTAAAAATCTTACAAAAATTTGATTGTAGATCAAACACTAAAACAGATTTTCTTTGTTCTTACATGTTGTTTGGTGTTGTGCCCATGCTCTGTAGGATGGGTGTAATGTCAAATTTCTACTACTAGAAATTGATGTATGATGTGGTTTTTCTTAGAGTGATACAGTTATATAATCTCTTTGATCTGCCAGCTCTCTTTAGAAGTTGATTCTAAAAGAATGTTTATGGATATTCACAAAGATCTAGCTGCAAAGATGTTCAAAAGATGTTGTTTATAATATTAGGAAACTGGAAATAATCTAATAACCATTAGGTAGCTTGTCAGATAATTGAGATGTTTGGTATTCACACAGATTATTTTATTTTCCTTCAGATACTTCTGTATTATCTACAATAAGCATCGTGTGTGTGTGTGTGTGTGTGTGTGTGTGTGTGTGTGTGTGTGTGTGCTGAGAATTAAACCCAGGGCCTTTGGACTGAGCAACATGCTCAGCCTTTTTTTATTTTTTTTTATTTTGAAACAAGGTGTCACTGAGTCCTCAAGGTTGACCTTGAATTTGAGCTCCTCCAGCTACATCCTCTCAAGTAGCTGGGATTATATGCATGAGCCACCATATCCAGCTTGTTAATTTTTATCATAAAAATATGCACAACAAATCTATTTACTAAAATAAGTTAACATTTCTTGCATGATAATAATAGATCTAACAAATGCATTTGTATCAGTCAGTGCTCACTAGAGAAATAGGTTTAATGCAAGATAGACAAATATACAAGAATTTACAAGACTGACTTACAGTGGCTGCTCACAGAGTCAGGCATGGAGGAGTGCAGAGGTCTGTCTGTGCTCTGGTGATCCAAAGGATCAGGCCAAGAGCTTGGAGCCAGGCTGAAGGGTCTGCCCGGGAAGCCCAGAGTCCAACTCCAAGGTGAAGCAAAACTGGAGCTCCTCCAGAGAAACAGAAGCGAGCCTCCCCTCTTATATACCAGAGATGTGTTCCCTAGTGCAGATCTTCCACACCCAAAACTACACCAAATCAATTCTGCTGGGCATTTCGTGCACAAATTGATGCAGTCAGTTAACTAGGACAGCATTTATCTCATCGTTCCTAAAATCCCACTAAAACAATACTTCCTAAAGGGAGTGTTTTAGGATATCATCCTGCAAGAAGAAAGGCATAAAAGGAAGTAATGATCGCCACAGAGTTCTGGAAGTTGGAAAGCTCCTGGGTGACAGGCAGCAGGTTTAATAGTCTCATAAAAGCTTAATCCTAAACTGACAATAGAAAAACCAAAGAATAACCAGATTCCCATCATGGAGTCCCCCAAAGTCTCAGACTCAATTGCACCAGGGACCTCTGGGATAAAAGGAGGGGGCCATAAGATCAGGAAGATGGCTTGAAAAGCCATTTAAGAAGTTAGACCCCCCAATGTCCTTCCTCAATTTCCATGGCCAGCTGCCTCCCCCTCCTTACAGAGGCTTAGGTTGAGTCCCTGGAGAGGGCAAAACAAGGTCTCTGAATTGGAGAATGCCAGGCATGGGGAAGAAAAGTGCGTAACACAGACAAGCCGGGAATGGAGCATGTGAAGGTTTAGGGAGTGAGCACTGGAAAGCCCTTAGCCCTGTCCACCATGAGGCTGCCAGAAGAGCGGCAGCCAAGAGAGGGGCCTCACACCAGCCCAAGAGGACCAGATAGGGAAACCTTTAATAAACATTTTTAAAAATCATGCTCAGGGTTTCCAGGTATATTTTTAGTGCCTTACTTCTAACTATGAACACTTGGGGAAATGCAAGACAACCAAAGGAAGCCTCCAACATAAGATATACAACCCAGAACAAAGAGAAACAAACAGCCTGGAAGAAACCAAGACAAAGGGGTAAGTAAATGTGTATTTGTAATAAAGCCATCATTGTTAAACTGTCATTAATAGTCTCAGAGATGAGGAAATGTGCACCCGTTAAACAGAAGAAGCTGCTTAAAATACACACACACCAGCAAACAGAATGCTTATCACTGGAAGCAGAGTAAAGGAGGTGGAAGACAAAGTAAAAAAAACATCTCCCAAAGTAGCTAAAAGATTGCAACATGGAAAATAGAAGAAAAAAAATGACAGAATATGAAAAATGAGGCTAACCACTCAACATCAGAAAAATTAAAGGTCCAGAGACAGAAAACTGCATAAGATAAATTATCAAAGAAATCACTTAAGAAAAATCTCCAGAACTGATATGATCCACCAGGCTGACAGGTACACTGAAGTCCAGCTCAACTGGTCACCCTAATTAATCATAAGTGACGTTTCAAGACAACAACAGATGCAAAAAGAAAATCCTATAAACTTCAAGAGCAGGGTAAGCAAAACTATAGCTTTTTGTTACATCCCCACCACCTGCTTTTAGAAATAACACCATGTTGAAGCAACCCTGCCCATTTGTTTATGTTTTATCCATGACTATTTCACACTACACCAGCAAAGTTGCATAGTTGTGATGGAAACTCTGTGACCCACAAAGTGTGAAATACTATCTTACCCTTTACAGAGGCTTTCTCACTCCTGTCCTAAAAAAGGAAAAACAGATCACCCACAAAGAACAAAATACTATTTTCAAAATTAAAATATTTCCTCTCTTACACCCTTCCTGAGAACCTTGCTAAGTTTGTGTTCCACCACATTAAAGTGAAAGGACAAGAAAATAAAATAGGGTCATCCTTAGGTCTCTGAGCCAATCCTGACCAGAAGTAGTTAAAAATAGACTTTGCTAGAGAGAGTCCCTGGGGAAGCAAGTGAAAGACAGGAGTAGAAAAAGAAAAAGAAAAAACCTGATAAAGAAAGACACCAACTGACCTTGGGACTTACGCAAAGAGACCAGAAAAAGAGCTGCCTGGCGGGACACAGAGAGAAAACCAGGTGCACAAATGGTAAGCCACACTTCCTCCAATAAAATACAGGAGAGGCAATGGGGCGCCGAGTAACTTTAAGACAGTGTGTACTCACACCAGTACACACATTTACATGTGTGTTCACTCTAGTCATTGTATTATTGACTCTAGGGTCATTGTAGGGTATAACAGATACCCACTTAAGCTATCCATGAATAAGGCACTCACCCAAGACCTTAAAATGTAGGTCAAGCACAAACACAAAGACAGAAGGAAGCTGCATGTAGATCACTGGAAGAAATGACGCCATGGCAAACCCAGTCCAGCTACGGCAAGATTCAGTAAGAGGAGAAAGGGTCACTCACCACCCTACACGTGCCCCATAAAAACCACTGAGGTCAAAGGGCCCACATGTCCTCCACCTTCCCCGACCTCCTATCCTGACCTTCCTCATCAGGGGAGCTATCTAGCTTCTCCTTTCTCCTTCCCTTCCCTCTTTACAAATGAAGTGTCTTCCTTTTGTTAAATATTGTCCCTGTCATTTATTATTGGGCTGAGTCATGATCCTGGTGGGCTGCAACAGAGCAGTGGTGCTCAGGCGCCCAGATGCAACAAAAGGAGTTAAGACAGAGAAAGATGTGAAACAAAGGAAACAGATTGCTCAAGGAAGGAGCAGAAGACTTCAGGAACCAGGCATAGAGAATAAACTATGCACACTGGTGGGGGAGGATGCCTAGTGAATCTGGCCATATTAAAGAGAATATTTAGAAAATTAGGAGAGTATTTGAGTTTACACTATCCTGAAGCACATAGTAAACTAATGAAGTAAAAAAAAAAATGCAAGTAACTTTGATCCATGTGATGGGTTAACTTGAGTAAGAGCCACCTAGCAGATCAGGGAAGCTCTGGATGTGTCTGCAGATCACCGACACGTAGCACTAACTGAGGAGGGACATGGCGTCTCCACATGGATGGCACCAGCCAATAGAAGGGTAGCCTGGACGGAATTAAAAGGGAAAAGGAAGTAAGTCTGTCCCAAGGCTTCCACTGCCAGATCTCCAGTGAACTCCAAGCCTCTGTCATTCACTGGCTCCTCCTGCCCACCAGTGTATGGATGAGCATTTTGTATTCTTCCATCTCTGCTCTGGCAGATGGTTACTGTAACTTTGCTGCTTCCTCTACCATCAGCCTACCTGGTAAACCCTTTGTATACTCATACTCTTAAGAAAACAAAAGGAAAAGTAATCAAAACATTGATGTAGTTTAACCGTGAATAGCATTTACTTAGTCATAGGAATATAAACATCAAATGTCAATTTAACTGAAAGTATGATAAACTCTTAAGACAGGAAAATGGGAAAAAAATGTGGGTGGAGTTTGTATAATTCAGGAAAAAAGATAGCAAATGAGAACAAAATCATCATCTTTCCAAGTGAGAAATTAATAAATAACCCATAAAGTGGCAAAAGTTACTTAAAAATATGAGAGTAAATCTCAGAGGAATAAGCCGGAAACATGAAAGTTAGTTACCATTTGTGAAGAGAAACTACTACTGTAATTCACTTGATGATTTATAGTATGTCCATGTGTAATTTCCAATTTCTAAAACAAGAAAAGATTTTTAAAATAAATCAATTAAAACAATTACGTATGTTCGCTGTATATGAGATTGGGAAGTTACCTCACCGCCATCTTGCCTAACTTTTATGTTTTATTCACAAGGGAACTGACAGAATTCAACTGAGATAGAACCTAGCTGCCCATGTCTATTCAGGGGACAGTCTTCATCAAGCTCATTTAACAATTTCACTGAAGTTCACAACACGGTTACTAAGAGGTATGTGTAACAACGTAAGAGAATATCTACTGTCTTTTCCTTCTAGAAGGCTCTTCTTTCTCCTCATGATAACTCAGCCCTTTTTCACATGGATTAGGTGCATTTCCTTTAGCCCTACTAACAAAATGGGGCTGCAAAACTGGACTGTTATGCACACATCCTTCCCGATTCTGGCTCCCACAGGAGTTATTTTTACAGTATTTTCCTTCTCACACATCCATTTTCCCTTGGGTGATAGAAACCCAAGAGCTTCCTGTCGGGTCCCACAGGTTCCCACTCAGTCTTTAGCTTCAAGGTGAGTTTTATTCCAGGCACTGGAGGTGGAACATGTGACCCAGGCTAGGCCAACCAACCCACAGGAACCCTTCTTTTCATTGATTGTTCAGGAACTGGCCCATGACCTTAGCTTGTTCAATCACAGTTCAATCTCAGAAGTTTCTCAAGGGCTTTTATGAAAGCTTGCCACTCTTTCTATGCAGGCTGGAATCTATAGCAATAAGAGACTAAGTCTTTCATAGCCACCTAGTTGGCCTACAGATGGCTCTGACACAAAAGCCACAGAACAGAGGAAAGCAAAGCCAAACTAACCCAGAAAATGGTGAGTAAAAACCCCAGTGACACAGACAGAGATGAAGTCTTTATGCTGTTGACTCTACCAAGTTCCTCCCAGAAAAAATCTGCGTCACCAATGTCTATAATAATATCCAGTATCAGGCCGGGGATTTAGCTCAGTGGCTTAAGGGCCTGACTGACAAGCACAAGGTCATGAGTTCAATCCCCAGTACCCAAAAAAAAAAAAAAGTATGATAGTATGAAGAAGTTTTGGGGGCTGGGGATTTAGCTCAGTGGCACAAGTGCTTGTCTGGCAAGCATGAGGTCATGAGTTCTATCCCCAGTACAATAAAAAATAATAATAATAATAATAACAATAATAATATCCAATACTGAGGAGGCACTTGGTAAATATTTGTTGAACATACCATTTACACCCAAGACACAGTACTAACTTTAGGTCTTTAGGTTTTTCAGTTACATAAGCTAATAAATGTCTTTTTGTGGCTAAGAACTTTAAAGTCATATTTCTGTCATTGGCAATAAAGGTCCTGACTGACTGAATGAATTAATGAAACTATTCTCATCAAAGAGCCCAACAAAATATACCTTAGCTACTCCTTCCTAACAAAACCTACCTTAACCAAGTAGCACAATATCCCATGTGTCTTATAAAAGTGAAGTAAATCAAGGTGACTTGAATTAGAAATCTTGGTTCTTTCTTAATCCACTGGTTACTTAGAATTAACCCAATCATTTACTCACTTTCATGCTTTTTTGCCTCTTATAGTTGCTGAAGCAACTTCCCCTGGAGCTTATTTTTTTAAATTCCAGCAGACAAGATGAACAGACAGAAGTTGACTATCTTATGATAGGATTACCAGCAAGATTAGACACCCAGCTCAATACAGACAAAGGACCAACGAGGTGTTAAGAGTAGGAGTAGAAAGATCACAGGCCTTCTGTATGGTAACTGGCCTTACTCTGAGGAGAGGCAAACATTCTCCTGCCTTCTTGATGGAATAAATTCTACAGTTTGGAAAGATGACCCAAGGAGGTTGAGGCTAGAACTGAGACATCCATTGGTTGCCACCTTCCTTGGCTAACTTCCTACATTCATTTCAAATGAACGGCCATTCCTGGACTGTAAAGCTGGCCATAGACATTTGTTTCCAATTTCTATTTATATTAGTTAGTGTTTGTAGTGCATAATGATCACATTCCTTGTGGGGGGCTGGTGCACACACATGACACGTCCAGTCCTTTTTCCATGCCATTCCCATTCCCTCTCCTTCCTCTCTCCATCTCTTGGTCAGCCTTCCTATTTGCAAAAGATTTATCTCTCTACTTCTCACTACCTATCTTTTATTTTGCTTTTTATTTATATTTTGGATTCTTCGTATAAGATAAACCATAGCTAAACTTGTGTATATGATTTATGTTCTTCACTTAATATTATGGTCTCAAGGTGTACTTGTTTTCCTACAAGTGACTCAGGTTTATCATTGTTTCCCAGCATCATCTGTTGATAGACATATAGACTGTTTCCAAGACTGAGCTAGTATGAATTGTGCTGCTATAAACATGGTATGCATATATTACTGTAATATGATGCTTTAACTCTTTCAGAAAGATACCTAGAAGGGTAATAGCTGGGTCAAACAGAATTTCTCTTTTTAGTTTTTTTAGGAATCTCCATACTGATTTCATATTTCAAAAAGGCAAAAAGAGAACTTGCAATTAGAAGATTTTGAAAGCAAGTGCTCTATGACAAGGTCCCAGAATACAGAAGAAGCCTCTCTAAAGTTCAGTCAAGCAAAGAGAAATGTTAAGCCATCTTGGTCAAGACTTATGGAAACTGGGAGCAAAGAAACTTTCCATAATTCAAAAAACATCCATCAAAATATCCTATTTTCACTGAATTTCCTCTCAAGAGAAAAACATGTAATTGTATTTATTCAAGAAAAGACATGAAGAGTTAGTCTCAAGGTCAGCAAGAGAATTTATCTTCCCTGAAATATATCTAATCCTTTATCTTATGTAATCTTCCATGGGAAATACCCCTGAGTTCAAACTGGCTGCCCTAACTTATTTACAACAATGCAGTTGTTAAATTGCTCTGCACCGCCATTTTCACATACTGAAATCTTATCCCCATGAAATGGTGTTAGAAGGTGGGACTCTGGGCAGTGATTAGTGAATGGGATTGGTGCCCTTGGAAAGAAGACCCCAGAGATCCAGCCAGTGTCTCCCAGCCCCTCCGTGTGAGGACCCAGCCAGAAGCTCACTGACCATGACAGGAAGGAGGCCCTTGGCAGACACTCATGTGCCTGAACCTTCCTCTTGGACTCCCCCGCCTCCAGAATTGTGAGAAGTAAACTTACATCATTCATAAGCCACCCAGTTTGTGGTATTTTGTTGTAGCAACCTAAAAGGATAGAGACACCAACAAGGGGGAAAGATTGTGTAATGGGAATCAGATAAAGCCATTTGGCGGCAGCAATTAAGAAACTCCCCAGTGAAGGAAGCTGGTAAAATGTTGAAGTCATATTGAAGAGTAAATGGAAATAAGTTTACAGACAACCTCCCAGAAATCACAGGAAAGATCCACAGCAGAGTAATTTAAAGCACGCCTGGGCCAGTGCAGGAAAGAGATGGCACTTCTGTCTGGACTTAAGATACCAGAAATGAAGATATACAGGAAGAAACAAGGCAAATCATGATTTAATCGTTGTAGTTTTAAGAAAACTGCTATCTTAGGACAAAAGCAGAGCACCAAAGATTAAAATTGTTTTTCCCCCTTTCTAACTAATTAAAAAAAAAAATCTAAGCATCTTAAACATATAATGAGCCTATAAATTGGGTCCCCGTTTTTCACCTGTAAATCAAGCCTGTGGTTTTCCCTCATGCCATATACCTACAAATCTCACAGGTTTCTCTCCTTGCGGAAACGGCACTAGTAAGTGCGTAGTGACTCTCTAAACTTCGAACACATATAAATGGTGTACATTCCAACCAACACGCTTAGTGAGTAACCTGACAAGCTCTGGGAATACACATCCCTAGGTGTGCTGAGGACACTCCGAGGATTTGTAAACACTCCCAGCCCCATACCATCAAGGAGCGATCTGGGGGGCCCACACCCCCTTTTCAGTGTATACTTTTTTTCTGCCCAGTATATCATCCTATGCCTCTTATGGAGGAGTCCTGCGATTCTTTTCTGTGACATATCAGCGGCTCTTCAAGCTACCCCTGGGTGGGCTGAGCTGAGGTTTCTGTCTCCTCCTTGAGGGACACCCTTGGGCCCCACACAATCACAGACTCACTTGGGATTTCCAGATTTTCCCAGAAGACACAGGTTCTTCAAGACATTTTGCAACTATTCCATTTGGCCAACTCAATGTGACAAATTCTGAAAGATGTGGTCTCCCCTCCCCGCTAAGTTAGGTTTCAGGATACACCGGTGCATCAGTTGCTTAGACAGACCATGTAGCAGGGGTCTGTTCGAATTTGTTTAACCCCATGTTCACTGGGCTATAGAATCCTTTTTTCTCCTGGAAAGACATTTATTAATCTTTCCAGGCCAGTGTTTCCCTGTCTCCCCCTCTCGCTTCCTGTTATCAGCCTGTGCCTTCAGCAAGGGCCTGGCTCCTGCATTTGCTGCCCACTGGTCAGAACCTCCTTCCCAGAGAAGTCAAAGGAGGTTCCTGAAAGTAGAGATAGGGAACCTCAACTCATCCTACCTACAGAATAAGGTGTAGCTTAACTGTCACAAAAAAAAGAATTCTCAAGACAAGTTAGTGAGAGGCATAAAGAGATTTATTAGGCAGAACTGCAGAAGCCCACACCCAGGAAGAATGGAGTGTGTGTCCTTTAAGAGACCACAGTGTCAGGGGTTGAGGGTTTTTATGTAGTCTCTGGGGTGTTCCCAAGAGGAGCGATCTAGAATGTGTATTTCTGTCGCATGGCTACCCTTCTGAGGGCTCTGTTGGAATGCACTTTCTGTGGAAAGAAGCACAATTTAGCAGCAAAAAAAAAAAAAAAAAAAACAGCCCAGACTTACTGTGCCTCTAAGACCTTTAGGATTTGTTTCTGGAGTTAGTCTCCTGGAAAGGAAAGTTTTATATTCTGAAGCAGTGCTTTCTCTGAAAATTTTTAAACCCAATTTTAAAAAGATTTTCCCTATGTCCTTTTCACCTATGTCTCTTTTTATCTCGCCTCCTCCTGAGCGAGCTGAGCACTCATGTGAGGGATGCTCACCCCCAGGCCTCCCTCTAGTCCAGTGGCCTCCCCAGCCCCATTTGTCATCCATTCTCACAGTCACATCTAACCTGGTCATCTCAGAAGCATTTCCCACCTGAAGCCCTAATCGTAGAAGGTCTGCTTCCACCAAAGCAGTGGAAGAAAACAGTGCTCCCGGCTGAACCTACATGCAACGCAGAACTCCAGGAAAGACAGGCAAGTGAAACATTTCCAAAAATACATTTATTTGGTTATGAACAAACCTACTTGCTGACTTTCAATGTTTTGATATCTTTCTTTGATTGTCAAATCAGTAACCATTAAGCCATTATTTTTAGAATCATTGGCCCTTTTCACTGGGTTTCCTAGGGAAATATCGATCCAGTGCTTTTGCTGTTACAGATCAAATAGGTTGCAGACATTACTGCAGACACTCAGAGTGTGTGTTTGTTTACACCTTAGAGAGAAAAGGTATCCTTTCTGTTCACAATTGCTGCTATTAGTTGCATTGAACTTTCCTTAAAGAAAGTGAAGATATCTGAATGTTTTATGAGGGAGAAAATAGAGGAAGGAAAGGAAGAAAGGAAGTAGGTCCTGTGAGCTTGAGACTCACCCCAATTATTTTGTCCTTCCTCACCTACTCTGCCTTTATTCAAAGAGGTCTTAGACGGCATCAAGATCACTGACCCTCATACTTATCCCAGGCTCTCGGACTGCCCTGAACCTCCTACTTACCAGACTCATTTTTCAACTATGGTAACTCATTGACTCTAACATATATGTCACTTGTCTCCTTGCTTTTCTGTACTTTAGCCCTGCCCTACCAGTCTCAATGTGGGAAGATAATCCTGAGTTACCCAAATGAGTCCAATGTAATAAAACGTGCCAAGATCAGAAAAAAAAAGTGTCACAACGGAAGAAGAGGTTGAAGTGATGCTCTTAAAGATGAAGAAAAGGGTCATAAGTCAAGCAATGCAGGTGTCCGGTACAATTTGGAAAAAGCACGGACTCCAATTTTTCTGCCTGGATCTTCCAGAAAGTGCAAAGCATTGCCAACATATTGGTTCAGCCTGTTAAAAGTCAAGTCAGACTTCTGTCCTGAAGAACTGCAAGACAATAAACTGTGTTTTGGTAAGCCATAAAGGTTTTGATAATCTGTTAGGCTAGTAAAATAAGAAATTAACAGTCACCAACTTCAGATAAGTCTTCTAATTGTGGTGCCTGAACTCCAAATGGAACTATGAACAGTTCCTCCCTGCTCTTCACTCCACAAGAAGATTCTGCTCTCCTTCACTTGACCCCGAGGATAAGGTGTAAGTGACACTGGGCCAATTTTGGATCTGGTCTTTAGGCAGTTTCTGCATCCTCCCTCTGATAAGCTGCCATCATGTAAGAAGGCTGGCTAGCTTGGGACCACTGTGTTATGTTGGAATCCAAACTGCTGCAGACATCCCAGCTAAGATAGCAGACACATGAGTGACATCGATGGAGAAGAAATGCCCGGATGAGCCTAACCCAGACTCCAGTTACAAATAATAAGTGGCTGTTTCTTTAAGCCACTAAATTTGGAGTGACTTCTTATCAAGCAATAGAAAACCAGAAAAAAGTACTTTCTATTCTATTCTCTCATTCCTTTGCCTGTCTCTCTTTGCAGATGACCTTGCTCAATAAAAGTTAAATGTTATTTTTGTTACCTTATTGTTGGTTTTTATTTAACTTCCTCCTGGATTTTTATCATGAGATTTTACCTGAGAGCCATACTCCAGATGTATTTTTTTTTTCCTATTGCAGTTTAAAGAACAGAAGAAAAATGTCAATTGCACCTGTAATAACCTTAACATCTTGAGATGCCAGAGGGCCTCTTAGGATGTTTTGTTTTTAGTCTTCAAGAGCTAACTCATCTTGCTCACTTCTAACTTGCTAGAACAAGCAGTGCTAACCATTTTTTTAAAGAATCTTCTTACTTCTTGACAATTTAATTACAACGCTGCCACTTGATGACTTTGCATCTGAAACCAAGACCTTGAAATAAACACAGTCATTTTAGTTCTTGATACAACAGAGTGAAAGTGCTTTCTCTGATTAGCTTGTTGGCTGCAGAGTACACAATAGCAATGGGGTAAAATTAGTCCTACTTGCCAATGACCTGAGATCCGTTATGGAGCTTGGCAGTTCCTAAACATTTAATTCTTTTGAACTATATTGTGTTCAATATATGGAGTATGTTCACAGAACATCTAGCTATTTTATTCAGAAAATTTAATAGTGTTGCAAGATTTGATTAACTTAAATAGTTTAATTTTTCTAAAATATGTCACAAGAGAGAAGTTTGGTCAGACACATAAAACAGAAAGTTCCTTTACTTTTAATGGTGCCAGGATCCTCCCACAGAATCTTGATCCTCAGCCGCATCCTTCTTCATGTCTATGAAGTGTGAGAAAGTACCAGTCTGGCATTAGTCTGGACTGCCTCACCCTCACATACTTAATGGTTACTAATTAAAAGAATCTCTTTTAGTGGACTTGACAGCAATATTCATAATAAAATATCAGTGAGTGCTGTTTAAAAAGGTTTTTGGGTTTTTGTAATATGCCACAGCCTTGCTGGTTTGCATAGATTGTGGAACAGGGAGCATTTAGTATCTTTGTTTGATATTCATTCATTCCTCTATTCACTCTTCCAATAGATACTTATTAACTTTGTACTGTGTCCCAGAAATGATGAAACTCTCAAATGTTACATATGCTGCATATGGTTGAATTTATTTGAAATAAATCCATGAAACTCAGAATACTCCTCCTCTAAGGGGGTAGACAGGTGGGATGGCTGAGAACTCTACATACATACAGGTACACAGTGACACAGGTGGTGCTAGAGCTCTGGGATGGTGAACGTTTCTCAATGTGTCTCTTCTGTTATGTTCTGTAGCACTAGAGTTTGATTGGACCCAGCAGCTCTCTGTAGTGCGCTGCAATCACAGCCCATGTTTCATTTTTTTGTTTTGAGACTGGGTCTCTCTAAATTGCTTGAACTCATTCAAGGTGTGCTTGAACGTACAATCCCCTACCTCAGCCTCCCAGGGTACTGGGATTCCAAGAATGTGCCACCACATCCAGCTAACATGAACCTACACCTTAAACAAGCAGTTTTACTTCAAGAAATCCATTAGTCTCACAATTGAGAAATAACATCAGATGCATGGTTTTTCACTATACAATTGTAATCGTAGAGGCTTAGAAATGATATTAGGAATGATCAAGTCAGGTTGCTGCACACAGAAGTTCAAGTCCAGCTTGGTCAATTTAGCAGCTTAGTGAGACTCTCTCTTTCTCTCTCTCTCTCTCTCTCTCTCTCTCTCTCTCAATAAGAAAAAAAAAAAAGAAGGCTGAGGATGTAGCCCAGTACAAAAGCCATGAGTTCGGTCCCTAGTACCACCAAGACAGGAAAGGAAAGGAAATAATTTTAAAGATGTAACCTCCACCCCCTCCCCCGCAAAAAATGAACTGGTTCAATAATTTCATACGTATAAAATAAAACATTATAAAGTTAATATATATAGAAGAAATTTTTATTTGTGTTCTTACATGAAATGATCTGAAAGAGAATGTATTGATCAAAAAGCAAGGTACAAAATGAATATGCAACATACCATCATTCGTGTGTCTTTTGAAAGAAAAACTTTAGTTTCAATATGCATGAAATATTTCTGTAAGGACACAAAAATAATATCACTTCAGTGACCCTTAAACAGGAAAATTCGGTGGCTGGAGACAGAGAAGGGAGGGAGAGTCCCTCCTGGGGATCCTTTTGTAGATTTCAAAGTTGAAGCATCTATTTGAAAACCAGTGAATAAATAAGCCACAACGTCTGAAATAAAATAAATGCTCAAAAATGCTCAGCTTTCATTCCCTGTTCCCCTAAATTAATTTAAACCTAAATTTACACTCTTGTACATTTTACTAATTATTTTAAATATTCAATTTTCTAGTTAAAATAAATGGTCAGTCTGCCAGTTTTTTAAAGTCACTAGTTCCCTGTGGTGTCGACTGAAATGAAATACTACATGTTTAATAGACTCTGGTTCTAAAAAGTTGACCCACTGCAACCCCAGAGTGCAGTGGACTGAAGGGCACTGGAAACAAGAGGAAAAGTCTGAGACAGCACTGCACCTCCCCGCCGGGAACAAGGTGAAAGCGCTTCCTGCATAGCCCAATCCACATCATTATCTGACTTCAGTTCGCTCTCCCTACCTGACCTCTATAGCCACCTTTGAGAGGCAAGAAAAACTCTCTGACTGAAGGGTCACTGTGCAAGAAATTATTCCAGGAAAGGGAAAAGGCCAACAAAGCTACAAGTTGAATGACTCACACACTTGGGAAAGTGGACAGAGTAATTTTACTTCATCATATTATAAATTTCGTTCTACACTTTGAATATGGCTAAGGCAATCTGCCTTCACCTACTACCTGACATTTTTAATGTCTCAGTTTCCTGGACCATATTAAAATTTGTTTGCAGTCTTTAGATATAGGAATAAGTTTGACCAATGTATTATTTTCTATTTCAGTTTTCAGATTATCTTTCCATCTTTACAAGGATTCTTTTAAAAATTTGAGATGCCATTTTTTCTTTTGACTTCACTTATCACATCTATGCTAATCACGTGTAGCAAATTTTTAAGCATGAAAGCATGCGTAAGGGTGGAAAGATATCCGTGACTTGGGCCAATGAAAGGTAAATAACAAGACAAATGTGGTTTAGATCTAAAATATTCCCCCAAAAGTGTCATATGTCTGAATGTGGAGCCTGATTGGAAGAGGCAGGTTGCTGGAGTGTGACCCAAAAGGGTTTATTCTCTCTCTCTCTCTCTCTCTCTCTCTCTCTCTCTCTCTCTCTCTCTCTCTCTCCCTTCTGGCTGCCATGAAATTATACCTTGCCCTTCTGCCATGCCATTATACCTTGGAGCCAACCAAATATGGACTGAATCTTCTAAAACAGGGAGCCAAATTAAACTGTGTATTTAAATTGAGGGTGTTGAATATTTTTTTCCAGTGATGGGAAGCTGACAAATACAGAAAAGTGGAGTCATTCCTGTGACTGTACCTGACTATGTGGTTTAGAAGTCTCTGACCCTGTTTGCAGGAGAAGTTTGCAAAGCTTTGGAGATGCAGATGACAGAAGCACCAGAATGCTGCAAGCAGAGCCTCATGGATGACCTGGGTCAGAGTTCAGAAGATCGGATTGTAGGTAGGAATGCAGACAGTAGAGGCCAGGTTCAGGAAGTTTCCACTGGGGACAAGGATCCCATTTTCATGAGCTGTCTAGGGATGCTATAACAGAGTACCACAAATGAGTGACTTAAACAATAGTCGCTGCATAAGTATACCCCACGTATGGAAGCTGGGAAATCTGAAATCAAAGTGTCATCAGAGCTGGTCCCTTTCAGAGTTTAGGAAAGAGAGTCTGGTCCATGCCTTCTCCTAGCTTCCAGTAACCTCAGACATGCTTTGGCTTATAGCTATGGCATTGTTTCTGGTTCTTCACACCATCTCCTTCAATGTGTAATTGTGTCAAATGTTCCCTCTTACTAAGGACACTAGTCATATTGGATTTGGGCCAAACTAATGACCTCATTTTAACTTGATTATCCTTCAGAGCCCCTATTTCCAAAAAGGTCACATTGTAAAATCCTGAGAGACTTTAACATATCTAGGGTAGAGTTTAACTGATGGCACAGTTGAGCGCAGTTTAACTGATGGCAAAGGAATGATTTTAATGACTGAAGTTTGAGTTATCTTAGCTTAATGGAAGGTCTCTGTAGTGGTTTTACTGTCTTTAAATAGTTATACTATATTTTATAGCTGTGCTATTTTGTGCAAATCATTTAACATGATGAAATTTTCTCATTTATAAAATAAAAGGGTTGACGATCAGTGGCTACCAAACTATTTTGATTTTGTAAGCTATTATATTTTCAAAGAACAAAAGGATATATGACAGAAGGCTTGAAACTTAATTTTGCCAAATGTGGGCGGATTCAGCTAATTTGTTACTAATCCTGCTTTTTCCTTCTCCTGGGAACGCAGCTGAACTGCATCTTCCAGCTTCATTCGCTGTCAGGTTAGCCACATGGTGAGTTCCAGCAATAAAATGGGAAGAGAAGTTGTTGTAATCCACTTTCAGGCCTCTCCAATAAAAACCTCCCTCCCACAGCAGTCTCCCCTTCCAACATGGCCTCTGAATGAGACACTCTGGGGTCTTGAGTGACTGCAAAGCCACAATGTGGAAGCCCGCCTGGGCCCCTGGGGGAACCTAAGGGACACTCCCTATATCCAGCTTCCTCTTAAGGAAGACATTGGTACTCAAGATTAATCCATTGATATCCAGGAACTGCAGCAGGCATCATTGCTTAGCGTGATTTATACTCCTTAAAAGGATATTAAAAGATACCACCTACTATCACAAAGGAATGATAATTTAAAACTCCAAACTTAAAGACGCATGCAATCTTAGAAACAGGAGCAGACGTTCTAAGTGAAAAGCTAAATTTTTTGAAAAATCTTTGCCATCACCTGGTTTTTATTGTTTCATCATGAATGACTTAACTTTGTTATGTATACTTATTGGTGAATAAACTAGCATTGAATCGCTAATAACACAAATGACTTTCTGTTCAATCAGAGATCAAGAAGAGTCTGCATTCACCTGCTAGGTAAGAAGTCAGGCTGTAGTGACTCTATTTGATGGTTGTGTGGCCTCTGTGTTGGCTCATTTTCAACAAGCTCAGTCCTCAGGGTGGGCTTCATGTCTCCAGATTAATATGTTCATCATTCCAAATCCAATGAGGAAAAAAAAAATAATAAATTTCTTCAAGTTGCTCCTGAAGAAGTTTCAGGATCAGTTCTGATCCAACCAGTCATATGCCCATCCTCAGCTAAAGCTACCTACAGGAGGTTAGAACGTGCTAGAGCCAGGCTGAGTTACATCTAATGCTGGTTCCCCAAGAAAATGTGTATTCTGTTACCCAAAGAATAAAGAATGATCTCCATGAGACTAAAACAGAAGAAAGGATCAGAGTAGTCCATGTTAATATTCTGTGCTGGGCACTAAAATGCTACGAAAGGCCAAACTAGGACTCTGCTCAGCTTTGCAGTGGGATTGTTTTTAAGAGTAGAAAAATTTATTGAGAAATAGGAATAGCTCCTGAGAGGAGGGCCCTGAATGCGTGCCAATGAACGCACTTCTCTGAGAAAATTTTATAGAGCAAAGTCACAAGGTGGATACAATGTGGGTCAAAACTATAATCAACCAAGCATAGCCACTTAGCTAATATTGATCTAGTAATAACAAGGACATAAAGATGACATCTTTAACCTTTGTGAAAAATCTATAGTCTTAGTCGTGTCTTTAGTGTTAATCTCAGTAGGTGGGAGAGGATTGCCCACTCCTAATGAGATAATGGTTAATTTATATGGAAAATCTCAAATGAGTAGTAACAACAATCTCAGGCTTCCTTAGAGAAATATGTAAACCTGGCCATTGTGACTTTCCTCTCCTACATATGCACCTCTAGCCAGCTTTTGACGTACTCTCAACTTGTGCACTGACTCTCAGTGGGATTTTTAAAAAGGATGGAGAGTTGATATGCATTGAAAAACTCTGAATATCAAAAAGAAAATGAATAATAATTAGGCAACATGCTTCAAATGAGAAGTGTTTTTATCATATCAAGATAGATGCAGATGTCAAATTCTGGGAGTTAGGCAGACTTTTTAATTTCAAATATGAGCTTTTTATTAAGAACATTGGAACAAATAAGATAAATTTGGGATAATTAAATTTTTCTCCATCAACCATTATATTTTATATGTTGTTTGTATTAGACTGTGAGAAAAGAATTAAAATAAAGATACCCAGCATTTAAGACTATCAAGGCTATATAATTCCTTATTCTTGAAATCTAGTACCCTTTCTCTTTATCTAATAATTTTTAAACTATTTAATGTGCTTTTACTTCACTAAGATTAGTATAAAGTTTCAGACTTTTAATCTCAGTCCTATGAAATTGTCTCCAGATCTGAAAGATCTCTGTCATCATATTTTGTTTTTTTAATTCTAATTATACCAAGATGCTGGATTTATTTTTCTGTCTTCAACAATCTAGCCCAAAGTCTCCTCAGACTTAACCCAGCACGTATTTTTCAGAAATAATTGGACAATGAAGAATTTTCAAACCTTGTTCTAATCAAAACCACAATATCATTCTCCATTCCCTGCTGTTTGTCAGGCTATTTTTCTTTTCATCTCTGCTACCATTATTAATTTCACCAAGCGTCCTTCAGTATAAATTCTCAACACAACAATGGATTATTTCTTTTCTTTCTGTCCATACTTTTCCCTCTTAGGCAAACAAGAAGGCTTTACTACCTGAAGAGCATCTCTGTTTTAAATATCCATATAACAATTTAGTGTCATTTTTTCCTCCAAAAAAAAAAGAAAAATCTATGGTCCAATATATTTGTTTGTTATTTCTAATGCATCATAGAATATGTGTTAACTTCCATTTTTGAAAATATTCACAATTATTAAGAGGAAAACTGAACAAAATTTAGAATATTTTTGCTAAAGAGTGTTGACAAATTAAATTATTATAAATATCAAGAGATACCTGATCATTAAATATTTAATGAAATGTTTATTGATTCCCCAGCAGTGACAAACATTATGGTCTAGGAGCTGGGGACATAGCATTACAGTGAACACACGAGAATCCACCCACGCAGAGACTATGCCAGACTATGCCAAAGGAGGAACCAAGGAGTAAACACACAAATAACCAAAAAAGAAAAAAAGTCATGGTGTGAGATATGCTGCCAAAAGAATTAACTCGGTAAAAGAGATGGAGGGAGACTGGCAGAGCAGTGGAAAATGCTCTCTGAGGATGTAACAGCTGAGCTGAGATCAAGACAAGGAGAAAATGACAACCACAACATAAAGTTGGGCTAGGAAAACCTCCCAGGCAGAAGGAACACATGTCCACAAATTCAGAGGCTGGAAAACATTCACCAAAGTCTGGGGAAAGGGCCAGTGTGGCTGGATCATTATCCTCACTCTTTGCAGTGATCTAAGTTAAACCCAGTTTGGAGACATTATAGCTTGGGTCTAATGCCTGGTCTTAGTTTTCTGGCTAACAAATTCCTTCTTCTTGGTTTATTTTTCTAAGGCAGGTAGTTTTTGGTTCTGAATCTGTCCTTAACTCTTTAAGAACACAAAAGATGCATATTTATAGTCAGCATGTTTAAAGCATCAACCACCAGTCCAAAGAGTTAATACACCTCCCCAAATGCCCAGTTTACTGCCAAGAAATCCTTTATACCCTGAGAGAATCTGGCTAGATATTTGCAGCCATCTGGTATTTAAAGCAAAACCCACGGTGCCAGCACTCTAAAAACATAACAACCACCAATTTTGATTTCAATATGATAAAAACCCCTCCCCGACACTGGAGGAACTAGCCTGTGCTAATCTTCGCTTTGTGGAGACTTGGTTTTAATAATATTCCTCACTATTTAACAAAATGTCACATAAAAAAAGACTGATGGAACAGAGCTTGATGGTCTCTTTTGAGCTCAGCAGGATCCTAGCGTGTGCTCCATCTGTCTCCTCAAAGAGCTAGGCCAATCAGGAATCAGCCAGTCTGCCCAGGACAAAATGTTGACTGCCACCCCAGCTCTGCTCCAGCTCTGCGGCAAACGGGAGAAGAGGCTTCCTCAGTGAGGAATGGGGACAACTGTGGAGGGGAAGGACTTTGTCATTAGAAAGGTTTCAGGACAGATTCCAGGGTTCCACTCATCGGTCTTGAGACCTTAGTCCTTAGGTAACTTCTACAAATTTCCCAAGCTTCCTGTTTCACCATTGTGGAAGAAGGATAATAACTAATTATTTGATTTGTTATGAGACGCGAAAGAACGCTTGTAAAGGGTGTGGCGCATCATGGATGTTCAACAATACCAGATTTCACTTTTACTACTCTTTTTAATGAAGTCTGTTCCTCAGGGAGAAGAAAATAACTGCAAAATACTTCCCATCCCCAAAGAGATACAGCAGTGTCATGGATAAGTTCTTGTATCAGTTCCATCACTACATCTCATCTGAGTTCCTTGTCTAAGGCTGATATGGAGAAGGATCATTGGCCTTCGGACGCCCATTCATGAGGAACCTCAAATTTAGACACTTTAAATAAGCATCTAATAGGTTGGTTCAGACACGACCTTCTTACTTTCCTACGTATTCTTCCCTAAGGTTCCCAAGTGAGAGAGATAAGCAATAGGTAGGAATTTCCCATCCCCTCAAGTCTAAGAGAGCTGTACTAATCCCCTGTTCCCTGGGTATCTGATGACTTCAAGGCTGGAAAGAAATGAAAAACAGCTGCTTCTTGCACAGTAAAACGGTCTAGAATATCCTGCCCAAAGTACAGTAGAAAACATTTGAAATTTGCAAATGGTCTCAGATACTCAGTACTTGGTGGTACTCTGCTGTACTTTAATAATAGACTCTGCTTCTTCAAATCAAGACAGACTCTGTTAAAATGTCAGATTTTCTTCAAAGGAAGGACACTGGGCTTGAGACATTAGTTTGAGGCTGATATGTAGAGAAAACTAATTCCCCGGCATTTGTAAATGGGACTTGCATCTTCGTGGTCCCTCATGACGGGTGTCTAGAGCTGGGTCATGAACTCAAAGCCCCACCTCTGCGTCCAGATGCCCTGTGCCTCCACATGCGCGCACCAACAGCAAGCTCCAGCCACCTGGCCTTGCTCCAGCTGCTTGTTCTTTCTGGCTGGGCTGTGTCCCAAGCCTTGGCCTTGGTTTACCAGTGCATTATCAGAGGGTTTTCCCCAGGAGTCACTCTAAAGGGAAGTCTGTGGCGCTAGACTCTCTTGAGCTCTTGGCAGGGTCAGAGCCCAATCCTACCATTGCCAGAGGCTCCGCCTCCCTCTGGTCTGGCCTCGTTGCTCCTTATTGCCCCTCAGCCTTCTTGGCATCTTTCATTTCTTCTCAGACAACCTCTTCTTCCCTGCCCCAGGTCTAAGCACCTGCTGTTCTTTCTAATTGGGGGAATAACTTCCCCCACTACAGGATGCATATTTCACAGAGCCTACTGCAAACTTCAGATGAAAGGCTTTTTGTTCAAAATTAAGAACACGCACAAGGCAAACACGTATTTTCTCTTTGAGGGGAAGCTACCTGATTGGCAGTCCCGTATGCACCCATGGGTCTATTTGTGGTATCTAATTGCATTTTTTCCATGCACTGGTGGTCAGCTCACAGATCCATCAATTTACTAAGGTATATGAGGTGGCAATTTCCTATTTCTCTCATTCCTTCTTCCCTAATTACAGCATCTTTCTAAAAAGGGAAGTACTCTTTATCCAACACTTGCTATAGTTCTTACAACAACATTAGAATAAGTGCTTGATTCTTCACCTGTATTTATAATTCATTAGATTTATAATGAATTCTTACCCTTATATCCTTCAAAGACAATCTTTGAATTTTTGGAGACATTTTTTAAAGTAATTTTGTGAACAATTTATGAAAAAATTCTCTTTGGTGACAGACTCTTTGTCAGCCGTTTTCATCTTTTTAGATTTAAACATTTTCCCAAAAAGACTTGCTTGTTTAATAATCCAGTAATTCTTATTTCTATAAACTGAATTATAGCTATAAGAGACCCAAATAATTTCTTAAAGGACTATATTTTACAGAACACAGAACTCTGAGCAAAATGTAAACATGGATTTTTAATACCTACATTGCTTTTATAATAAGATGCAAAATTCCTTTTTCTATCCATTGATTTTCTTCACAAAACGGTTCATTCCATGTAGACAAATGTATTTTAAGCTTGGGGCTCCCAAGTACAGAGATGTCTGAGCCTCTCCCTAACCCTGACACACACATAATAACAGCAACAGCAGAACTCTAGGCCAGCATTCCATAGTCCTGGATACGTTTCTGATTCAGAATTGCTTTCCACTCACAGTTCTTCAGGCCTCAGCTCAGTAGGTCTGCTCTGAACTCCAAAGCGACTTGGGAGTGCCGGCGCTCTGGCCCGGCTCCTCTGTGGTGACCCTGGGAGCCGCTCAGCCCAGACAGCCAGCCGCTGTCACTTTGGCTCCGCAGCCAGCGTGTGTGCTGTGAGTCGACAACATTTTTATCTGACTTTGTTAAAATTAACCTCACTTGGAATCCAGTCTTTTCTGTTTCATCAGTATAATTACTGGCCCTCTAGTGCCTTCCCAAAGCTGTTGTTTATGGTGATTCATGCAGCAATAAATATACAACTGGTTCTTGAGAGCCAAGCAATGACAATTCAATTCTGTAAGAAGAAAAAAGCAGTACAAAGCCCCAAGAGTACAGAAGCTTTTTCCTCTTTAGGCGAATCTTTTTTTTTTTTCTTTAAAGGGACACACACACACACACACACACACACACACATCTGTACTTCAAAACATCCCTTACTTTAAAAAAAATCAATGAACTGCATCTGTGGCGGCTCATGATCCCCCAGGTTAATTATAGCTTGGTTAAGCCACATGCAAAGGTGAAATGAGGAACTGCTTTGGATAGTATTTCAGGAGTAGCGATAAGGCCCTGATGCTTCTCCAAATGCTTCCTCTGATGAACGTCTGAAATGTCACCATGAACGCTCCGCTCCTTTAGCTTACATGCTACTGTCTCCAAGAGAAGTGTGGCACTCACGGAATCAGATCCCTCAGGCAGAGACTGGGTATCATTATTTTTTTACAGTCATAGTGGCCTGTGTAACTCCTGATATGATGGTAAGGCTTGGGGAGAGGAAGACATGGGGAAGACAGGGACCAGGAGAGCATCAGGCACAGGGGACACACTAACACACACACAGGACAAGAGGGATGCAAGAAGACTGGGCCTGATACAGCTCTCCATCTATGGAGACCCTTGCCTTACTTGAAATAACTCCACCACCCCCAACCATGTGCACTGTCCTAGGGGGAAGGGGATTATGTGGGTGGTGACTTTTCCTCTTGTTGGCAAAGAAGAGAGAAGTGACCTAGGCCTCACCAACTGCATTTCCCTGAAAAATAGTGACTTGTTTGGGAAAACCGAAGTACACCAATCAGAACCAATAGCTAATGAGTTCCAACACTTTTAATGAAAGTGTTGTAAAAGCACTCCTCTTTACATTGCAATTAGTAGCTGTTAAAAAGAAAACTACAGAGGTAGTAACTATCTGTCTTTGTATATTTCCTGTTACTATAACAAAATACACAAGGCTGCATGCTCTATGAAGAAAAGAGGTTTATTGAGCTTTCAGTTCTGGACATGTGAGAGCATAGCCCCACCATTTTCTTAGCTCTGGTAAATGGTTTATGACAGATGGCACTGAAATGATAGAAGCCTGTGCATAAGTCATGCTTCTCACATAGTGAGACTGAGGGATTCCGGCTCTATTATAACAACTTTCTCTCACAGGAACTCACTGGGTCCCATGAGAACTACATCGATTCCCTTCAAGGATGGCATTTCCTGTGATGTAACTACCTCCCAGTGGTCTCCTTCCAAAGGTTCCACTACATGTTAACATCACCACACTGACAACCAAGCTTCCACCATCTGAAACTTTAGAAAATGTACTCAAACCATACCCTAAATAGAGCACCTTCTTGCCACACCAAGGAGAGAGTCTACCTAAGAATGAAGGAATAAAGCAGAACCAGGGTTGAGAGAGCCAACCCGAATGGTGTTCTCTAGCCACTGGAGATTCCTTCACTTATTGCCTTGACCTTTTAATCATGGAAGCTAAATTCTCTTGCTTGAGTCATTTTGAATTGAACTATCTATAAATTACTACAAAATAGAATTCTGAATAACAGCCAAGTGTAGAGGGGCAAAAAGGAGTCAGGGAAATTTTCTGGGGTTTAAGCTCCAATCTTTACTGCCCCATCCTAGAGCTAAACATGGTTAACTGGGGATAGAGGTTACAGAAATGGAGATTATCATGTTTTGCTGTTGTGTTACTCTTTGATTGTAAATAGAGTTATGCCTTCAGCAGTGTTCCTAATTAAAGAAAATCACACACTTGTCTTTTTCTAATTGAGTTGATTTGAGCTAGATTAATGATACTATCAGCTAATTGGCATCAACATTTAACGTCCTATAATGAATCAATCCATGAAAAACATAGTTTACAAATTTATGTGGAAAATACATTTTTTGCAACAAATACTCTAACAAACTGAATTTCTATGCACATCATAGTCTACTCTGGAATTATAAATCAACATCCTTCAAAACTGCCCAAAGCAGCATCTCAGCATTTGTCCTCATAAAAAACAGAGACAAATATTTAATTTTATGTAGACAGACTTGAGAATAAATTTAACTTAAATTTTATAGTAGCCATTATGAAGATATTTGTATCACCCTTAACCTTATCCATCTAGGATATAATAGCTAACTCATGTTTCATCTTCACAAATCAAATTCTTTCTTGATTTTTTACAAGCAATTACTAACTTGCACCAAATTTAGTTACCGTTTCTTACCAAATCTGATTTAAATAAAATAGAATTTGGTACTCAAAATACCATGACATTATGATGTCTCTGGGGTGTAAGTAGGAGTTAGGAATGAGACCTGTAGCCGTAGAGTGAAGAAAGGCATGTAAGGAACAAGCCCTATGAGTCCTGCATTCAAGGCTGAGCCAGGATATGTGAGTGTCCTGGGTCAAACTAACCATCTGCTGCCCTTTCAATACTCATTAAATTTGTTTAACATTCAATGATGTATGACTTCCCAGCAAGCAGTTTTTGTTTACTGGATGTTTGGTTCCTTGTGATTGTTTTAATTTATTTTAATTTCCTCTTGAGAGCACTGATTAGTTCAGCAGGTATGAGGCAAATTTACCTCTCAGGATTATGTAAGAGGTTGTATATGGAAACTTGACATAACTGATGCAGTAATTCTGACTTATTCCCAGTGAATCTTAACACAGCTTATAAACTAGTGACTCAACTGACCTACTCTTGTGTCCAGCCTTTGACCTTTCACCCCTGGTTTGGAGCAAGCCATTATATAGATTGAGTCAGGCTATTCAGGGTGCTATTATTCCTAAGCTATGACTTACCTCAAAAGATTGTTCTTTCTGGGATTTCACTTCCTGACTTAGGTGCCCTCTGCCACTAACCAAAAGGGAATCTACAGAGTACTGCCTCTTGGACCAGGTATACTCCCTCTCTCCCTGGCATGTGCCTTTTATTACATCCCATGGGTTCAAGGAGACCACAGCAAGTACTCAGCCCATCCATCATTATGAATAATTTTAGATAGGAACCAGACACTAGTGCCCTCCTAACTGAAGGGGTCACATTCACTCTCCAAGTGATCACATTGAAACCCCTTTGTCTTGACTGGGCCTGCAAGAGAAATATACATACAAGAACATTTTCCTTGGGGACTAGATGGCCAACAAAATCCTCTCGGCAAAGCCTCCTTGATGTCCCCTTTATATCCTTAAGATAGTAAAACTGTGTTGTAACAGCAAACAGAAACATCAAAGCAACATCTAGGATTTGGAGGCAGATTTATTTACATTGATGGGCACTGATTGGGATCATTTCGAAAATGCTGGGCCCCAGTTTCTGGTGGCAAAGGACTTATATGGGATAAGCAAGCAGGAAGTACAGAGGCAGAATGGCTTGTCAATTATGGGTTAGCTCTTACAGTCTGTGTTGCAGTGACCCGCTGTGCATCACAGTGACCAGCCATTTCTAAGAAACAAAAATAGTAGGAATTGTAACTAGAGCCATTATCTGGGCAGCTCACAAACTGAAGTATACTGGTTTGGGGGGGTAGGAGAGTGGGGAGCATCTTCCGTTACAGTGCAACTAATTTTTGGTTATTTACTTGGAAATTCCTATAGGATGCTGTTTCATAGCTCATTTTGTGATCTTGTATCTATCACATAAGAGTTCAGCCAAAACTTCCATTTAATTTCCTTTGCCCAGAAAGAATTCATATAGCCACCCTGTAGTGCAACAAAACCCCATAAAGTCATCCAAATAGAATTTAGAAGATTCTTCATCAAGAACTTTTTGAGCAATGTGTCTTTGCCATGTCTTATCTGGAAAACAAGAAGGTTGTGGCCATCTTGTATTCTATTTTTCATGTCTCACGCTACACACCTTTTTAAAGAAAGCTTTACAGATAGCATTTGCTCTGACTCATCCTAAAGACTGGATCACCTTTGCCTCCTGATCCTCCTCTCTCCTTGATCTACCTGGAATTGAGTCAGATCCATTCCCCCAAAGTGTACACCATGTAGTGAAGATTGAAAAGATGACCAAGTTCAAGTCAGTAGGACTCAAAAGTTACCATAAACACAGGTTACTTTGCTGCTGTGAGGTTCAGTTAACTTGACTTTATGTAGCTTTTGTGCCTGCTAAATAATAGGTAGGTAAATCCATGATCTGACATTAAATATATGGGTTTTTTCAAATACTTGTAGAAGCAGATTCTTTATTTTGGACTAACTGTTGTAAGATGATATATATTCTTTTTTTTTAGTATATTGATACTGACCAGATAAATAAGTATATTTAAAAGTCAAATATCTCCATAATCAACAACAGGTAAACATCATTTTCAACAATCTTTTACTCAGACATACAAATATGATAGATGACTAATTTAAATAACTGGATAGACAGGCAAATGGAGACAAATACTTTATTCCTCTAAAAGCAAGAATAAAATTGACCATAATATGAAATACATCTAAACTTCTTTCTAAAAACCAAATAATTTATATGCATCTTATGCATTTAATATATTGGGGTTCTGTTTTGCTTCTTAGGGAAAAAAAAGAGAATCCCCTTGGAAGATTTCTGGGGTAAAGTCAGGTGAGCGATCCATGTAGACACCCGAAATTTCCTCAAGAGCTCTGGCAGATGCTGAAAGAGATTGAGAGCCTTAGTCTTTGATGCAGTCCTGGTTGATTTCCTTTGGCTTTTTTTCCATTTCTCTCCCCCTTTCCCCTCCTCTCTCTCCCTCCCCCTCTCCTAGCTGAGAGTAGCTGAGGACCAGAGGAAGTTTAAACACAAAGATGGTACCACGGTATTTGATTGCTCCTACTTTGCTTACTTTTCAGTCGCGGTCTTGTTTATTGATCATGTTTACTTACAAGCAACATCTTGCCTGTAAGTATCTATGGACCCAATTTCCACAGCAAATCCTTGCCAGGTGTTCTATTAGGTTCCGCAGATACGGAGATGAGTACAGAGCCAACTCTGCCCTGGAGATACCCACGGAGGGGGCAGCACCACGTCACTGAACAATGGCGAGGGAAGGGGCGCACGCTGCAGCAATGCCACTCCCCAAGGAGTGCTAGAAGAAAACAGAAGAGGAAACGTCACCTCATCCATTGCAGTCTAGGGAGAGAAGCAGTGGGTGCAAAGACAAGGGGAGAGACGGAACAGGATTTATTTCTGGGTTGTAAAGAAGCTTCCCGGGCAGAGGAGAGTGCCTGGTCAGCAGCTGAGCTGCCAGCCATGGTGTACACACCCGAGGGACGGGGTGGTTTTGTACCTTGAGGAGCAAGAAGGGGGAAAAGTCCGCAACGGTTCACCCTCACCGGGGTGCCAACCCAGTGACTCTGACATCCCACAGCCGTCCTGCTGCTCAGGGTAAACACGTACCTCACAGAAAGTTATCTCCCCACATGTCCACTTCACACCCAAGAAACTGTGCGGCTACGCTACGCACAGCGGACTCAAGTCACTCAAAACAACGACTTTCCCCCTTCCCTTCTCCACCCTCCTCCAATCCGAGTTCTTCATTAATCTCTCCATTTATTCTTACTGAGATCATCCAGAGGCATAGTGTTTTTATTTAGATTTATTTTTAAATAAAAAAGTCCTTGGAATCATCCTTGAATAATGCCCAGAACATCTAAGAATTCTGATGTCTTAGTCTCTTCTTGTCGCTGAGATACAATAGTCAATACCTGCCAGGTGTGGTGGCGCACACCTGTAATTCCAGCACTCAGGAGGCTGAGGCAGGAGGATCACCATGAATCTGAGGCCAGCCTGGGCTATAAAGTGAGTTCAAGGTCAGCCTGAATTACATAGTGAAACTGTCTCAAAAATTAATTAATTAAATTTAATGAACTCACACAAAATAGTCAATACCCATAACCTCCCATAAAGGAGAAGGAGTTTATTTTAGTTCATGGTTCTTACAGGATTCAGTCCACAGTGAGCAGACTCCAAGACAGGCAGGTCAGGGTAGAAGGCCCCAGGAGGAGGACAGCTACTCATACAATGGGGGCTGGGAAGCACAGACCAGAGCAGGAGTGAGACGGGAAATACCCAGGACCTTCCATGTGACAGCCCTAGTGACTGGCTTCTAATCCGTCTCCCCTGCCAAAGTCAAAGTTGCTTGACAGATGTCAAAATAACCACAGAAACACAACTTCCCAAGCAAAACCCAAACTCAGATAAATGAACTACAGAGAAAATAGTTTCACTGTTTTAATTTTTGTCAAATATTTTCTTATTAGGAAAGTAATATAGTATGTGTTCATTATAGGGAATTTCTAATGAATAAAATAGAAACACAAAAATAGACTACACGTCCAAAGAAGTGCTATTAACATTTTAGTGATGTGCATGTATGTAGAAATATGTGGGCAGAGAGCGCTCAAGTAGATTTATATATATTTAGAATGTATGTATAATTTGCATATGAAACATGTAAAATATATAGAATTTATATTTTTTCACTTATTTCATTGTGATAAAATCATTCAATCATTGACTGGTATTGCATCACTTATCCTTTTTTAATCTGAAGAGAATAAAATCAAGCAAAATAAAACAGAATAGAGTTAATCAAAACAAAACAATGAACGTGATACAGGACTTCAAAACAAGATAAAAAGAAATCAACAATGGCTGCCAGAATGCCTCTTGTTATCACAAAATAACCTTCCATACCATCATAATAAGATCAAATAAAACAGAACAGAATACAACTAATCAAAACAGAACAATGAAAGCAATACAGGACTTAAAATCAGATAATAGGAAAACAATAATGGCTACCATAATATATTTTGTTATCTTTGAAATAGCTGCCCATGCCATCAAATATAATAAAATCAAACAAAACAAAACAGAATAAAACCAAACTAAACAAAACAATGAAAACAATATAGGGTTTCAAAACATGATAACAGAGTAACAATGGCCACTGCCTTCCCTTTTTAGACATTTCCTGCCCTTTCACTTTCACAATATCTATTGTGCATTTTGTATCCTATTAACTCCTTTAGTTTTTTGTATTAGGGAGACAACATGATGTTCACCCATGTGACTCTGAACCATTTCAACCATGAGCTTGAGCTCATGTTGTATCCATTTACATACAAGAGCCTTGAGGTTATCTTGCTTTATGGCTGAGTAGCTTCCCATTGTATAAAAATGCCATTTCTTGTACATTTCCAGTTGATGGGAAAGCTATCCCTACTTTTTTCTGGTTCCTTGTCACATCAGGCATTGTTTTCTCTCCTTTGACTTTCAGTCAATGAATTTATTTTTCAGTTAAATGTGTTTCTTGAATAAAGCATATTGATGGACCCCGTCTCCTGATCTACTCTTCCTGTGTTTCTTTTTATGTGTGGATTGAGGCCTTCTACATTAATGGTTATGGCCAATATGCACTGGCCCATCTCTGCCATGCTATTTTCCTGCTGTTGGCTTCCTACTTTTTCCATCTGTTCAATTGTTTGTCCTGCTTGGTGATCCATCCCCCTTTGCCACTATTCCTGGAACTGTGGTCATTTTTATCTCTCTTTAGAATGTTCTTCAGTATTCTGTGTAGGGTTGGTTTGGTGGTCATGAATTCCTTCATTTGCTCTTTGTCATGGAAGTATCTTGTTTCTCCATTAATTTTGAAAGATAATTTTCAGGGTACATCAATCTGGGTTGGAAGTTGTTTTCTTTCAAGACTTGAAATACTTTACTCCAACTTCTTCTTGACTTGATGGCTAGTGTTGAGAAGTGCGTCGTGATTCTGATGGGTTTTCCTTTATAGGTGATCTGTTCCTTTTCTCTAACAGCTTTTAATATTCTGTTCTTTTGATGAATTTGGGGGATCTTAATTATTATATGACTGGGTGTAGATTTATTTTGGTTATGATTAACTAGAGTTCTGTAGACCTCACTTATCTACATGTTAGGTCCTCTTCCCATGCTTGGGAAGTTTTCTGCTGTTACTTCTGTAAATAGACTTTTTATATCATTTGTTTTGACAGCTGCTTTTTCATTGACACCTATTATTCTTATTTTTCTTTGTGTCATCTTGCAGGTGTTGAATTGTTATTTCCTGCTTCCTTGTTATTTTTAGGAGGTCTTTCTTTTTGCGATCATTAGCTGTAAACATCTTCAAGGTCTGAAACTCTATCTTCAATTTCTTTCAAGTGATTTTGCCAGATTTCAGTGGTGTTTTTAATTTCCTGGGTATCTCTTTGAATCTGTTTCATGCATTCTAAATCTTTTTTATACTGTTCATTCAAGATTTCCCTCACTTTCTTATGTTCCTCTGTTTTTTTAATGTATGTCTCCTTTGGAGATGCTTAGCAATCTTTTATTATGGTTTTCATTTCTTCTTTTACCTGAGATAATATTTCTGTTCCAATTTGTTTTATAGCCTCATCAAGTTGTTTCTTTACTTCAGTTGCCATCACTTCAAGTGTGTGACTTCAATCTCTTCCATATTTACATCTCCAGGACTTGCTCTGCATGGGTTGGAGGCCAAAGACTGCCTTTTACTTCTTCATCTTGACATTTTCCTGGGTTCTTCAGGACAAGCGAGTGGTGGGGTCTCAGGTACTTCCTGTGTTAGCTACAATTTCTCTGAAGCGTTTGGTTCTCCTGGCCAGTGCAATGGGTATCTGATGGTGGCTGTTGGGTGTGCTGGTGCAGGGCTGGCTTCTGGCAGCAGGACGCATCCCCAGTGGTGACTGGTGTGTGTACAGTAGGAGGGCTGGCCACTGACTCCCAGATCTGAGCTGGTTACCAGTGCAGGAAGCATCCCCAATGGTCGCTGATGTGCACGTGAGGCTGCATCATTGATTCTTAAAGTTTTCTTAGTGTCCCATTTACTTTGTTTCCAATGTCTCACTCTTGTGAATAAGGCAGGAAGTTAAAATGTGAAGTTTCACAAAGATGTAGTAATAAGATGCAGTAAAGAATATGGAAGTAATTCAGTGTGTGACACTCAAGGATATTTTGGCATCCAGGGCCATACAGAAATAAGGTGGGAAGAGAGTATATTCTTGGAGAGTACAGAAATCCCCAAGAAACACTGACATTCACAAATTTTCTTGGACACAGTCCTAAGTAGAAATATGGCAATTTCAGAAAAAAAAATGCATAGGCTTAGGTGAGGCCCATATATGTACATTTCACCCTGCGTTTTACAGCTCATAGAAGGAAACTGCTCTTGTAGACTACACTAGTAAAGTGACCACAAACCTCATCAAAGCTTCAAGTATCTCAGAAAAGATAACTCAATCAAGACAAATCTTTGAAAGAAGTCTTGAAAGAGAATACATATTTTTAAAAGATAATTCAAGACAAATCTTTGAAAGAATTCTTGAAATTCAATACACATCTTTCCTAAATAGTCTTAATCAGTGTCTTCTGTTTAATCTAAACAAAGCCTTTTTTTAGTTAAGTGCAAAAAAGCCCCTCAGATAATGATGGATGATCTATTTGTGTCTTATGACAACAATATATTGCCTCTAACCTAAAAAGCTATGCCTAGGCTGCTCAGCTAAAATGTTCTCCAATTATAAAATATTTATACAGTGATTTTCTTGTATTTTGCCCTCTCAACATGCTTGCAATTGTAAAGGTAGTGTTTAGGTGAGAATTTCATTTGTATTTTAATAATTCCACAAGTAAACAGCAATCTTTTACCAATGGGTCCTTACTTAACATGATAATCTTAATTTTATTTTCTCCACTCCAAGTTTTAGAGAAAATTTCAACAAATGACTTAAATATTTAAGTTTATTTTTTGTGTACCCGGGTTTAGCTTAGTTGGCTAAGGCCCCACTCTGTAAACTTGAGGTTCAGAGTTCCATCCCAGAGCCAGAAAAAAAAAAAGACTTTAAAGTTTATTTTTCCTTGAAATATCACTCAGACTTTGAAAGTTTATAACAGTGATCACATTTGCCTTTTCCCCCTGTTCTCGTTTACAGCATTTCTACAAGACTGGTCTCTTTGCAGATTTTAGATTTAAAATGTTTAACAATCCTTTTTATCTGAAAAGTCAGATCTTCCAATGTCCAATTTGAGTTTTAGCAAAGCGTACAATTTCCTGAGTAGCTGATATTGACACTGGCCCGATGTCCCTGACTAGGAGAAAAGCCTCTATTTATAAAGGCGACCAACAAATATACCACTGATCTCTGAAGAATTTCAAGAAAATTTCTTTCTGAGATTTTCACCAGAAACTAAATTTTAGAAGCATTATTTGTAAAAGTGTTTTCTGTCCATCATTATTTTCTTTGGGATGATAACAGTTGTCTCTCAGCTGAAAATAAAATCAGCAGTTTCAATAAGTTCTGGAGATAAATTTAAGCCATTGGATACATTAAAATGCATATTAAGAAAGAAGCAAAGGAAGCACTGTTTTCCAAACATATACCACGAACTCTTCTTTCAAGGAAAAATTATTCCATGTTTGAATGAAGAATTTGAAGCCACCAAGCGGCTTCAGAGCTAAGTATCCTTTCTCTGCCCCACTCCACCCCTAGCTCCCCTGCTTTGCCTTTATCTGCACAACTGCTGACGCTTTCCTCATTTTCACTTCTGCAGCTCTGTATCCACCGTACATGTACATCAGCAGGTGTGCGCCTGTGTGTTAATATATCTTTTCCATAGTAAAAGTTTAATTGTTTGATTCTAGGGCTTTCTAATTCTCCCCCAAGAAAGAACAAGTAGCCACTCCTAAAAGTTCATATCACTTGGATTCGTCCCATGGTACTACTGTATTTTATCTCTCCCCATGTGTCCCAGATGTCTTTCTGTGAATATATAAATTTGGAATTGACATCAGTGGACTTTTTTCACATCATTTCTCTTCTATACTTACTTTCAAATAGCAGTGGCTTCTTCCATTGAAAACCTTGGCATATTCTTTTACTTAATTTGACAAGAGGAAATTTGAAGTGATCCTTTTGTTATGGCATGATTGGAGTGGGTTTCTTTATAAAAGAAACCCACTCCACAGGAATGCCTCAACTTGCACCCACTACCACAACACTCCATGTACCTCATAGGAAAAATCCCATTATTTTGGTCCCCTGAATTCACACTACTAATTTTTTTGGTCTCTTGACATCTTATCATCCTGGAAGAAGATTCTAAGTATGACCTGGAACTTTAATAATAATGTTTGTCTTTCTTTCCCTATATCAAAGGTGCCTGGAATCCAAAATGAAATTGAAAGACAAGTATATCTCCTATATAAACTATACTTTGCAAATTTACTTCTATTGATCCCCCTTTGATCTCCCTGGCCAGCAATACAGTAAGCATTCCACAAAGCACGTTCCTTCAAGGTCCGTAGCCACTAGCTCCACAACAGATCCCACAGGAGTCTAGGGTGACTGAACCCTCGTGGGGTTTCTGAGACTTCCAGTGCTAAAATGGGAACATCCTGACAAAGTGAGGCTGGTGCCCCTGTTCTCAGCCAAACCACCTTTGCAGCGGCTCTTTCCTAGCAAGAGCACAGACTCTTCCAAGCAGAACCTTCTTTCCCACGATTCCCACTGGACTGCTCTTCCTCTGGCAGATGCAGTAACTCACTAGAGCCTGGCTAGCGCTGTTGTACAGTGGAGAGTCTGAATGCTCTCTCTCTCTCTTATAAAACTTCTTTTCATCCCTATGGCCCTTTTTTTCTTAACCCCTTAGGTCTTGGTTATAAAACATCCCACCTTTGTTTTCTATTTCCTTCATCACACCTTACTAGCATCTCGTTATAATTAAGGGAGAGTGACCTAGAGATTTTAGCTCCCTGAGATCTCCACATAGAATCAGCAGTCAGATGCCTCGGAGGGTTGGCTGGTACAACCATCCCCTCCCAATAATACACATCTATACACTATCAAGAGATCTTTGCTAACTAGAGAAAGCAGAATGCACACATCAACCTCTCCCTACCCATTTCTTTCTCTCTCATAGCAAATCTCTCAGACTAAGGGCAATAACAGAGATACAAAGAATGATTCCAATAGTACAAGCAGTAGTTCTTCAGTAAACAAGGAAAAGCATCGTAAAGATTAATGAGAAAATAAGAATTGTTGGAGGGAAATGGGCTCCAATCCTAAAACTGGTCTTCCTATGTAGAGGTGAAAATATCAAAGGGGAGAGAAAGATGGTATTTGCACCAAAAGAGGTGATATTCTGAAAACTTCTTCTGGATTGACTTGTAATACCTTCTTTTGGCCATATATAATAAGGTTACAGGTTCTAATGTTCAAGTGGTTTGCAATTAAATTGCCATACTAAAATGATAGGCTTTTATCTATGTTGCCAGCTTCGTAACTTTTTAGTTAGTTCAAATATTTTCGTTCCTGAAACTCTAAAAACTGAAGTTATTACAAAACGTACAGGAAGACATGATTAAATCTGTGCCTTGGAGAAATTTTTCCATATCCTCTAAGTGCCATAGGTCCATGATCAATTGTGAATAATTCTGAAATAAATTTGCTTTTGCAGAGAATTTAAGTTAAACCCAAACTAGATTGTGTTTTATGAATATTAATAAACTATGACTAAATAAACGTAAACTTGGAGTTGAGATCTAAACAAGCTGTTAAAACAAGATAACTTTTTAGTACTTTTTAATGTGTAAGTAGCCTTTTAAAAATATTTAAAACTATCTCATCTCAAATGACCTAATAGTTATTTTGCAAAAAATACAAGTCAGTAGGCTATTTTAGAAACTTCACCTAATTCAACACTATTTAAAATAAGCATGCAATTTACTTATTTTTACACTGAAGATCTAAAGAGTATGATTTATATGTAATATTTATTATATAAAGACATTTATATTGCAATTAGCAATCTTCAGCTGATTATGTAATAAGGCTATTAAATTTTTCATAAAACCCGAAAGCCTTAATTAGGGAAAATTTCAAGATATGTTTGACTTAGTAATCCAATGAAATCAAGTAGGATCCTATATTTTCATGTTCTGCTCATTCATGGTTATGCTTCATTGTAAGATTAGAGTCATTATTCTGGAAAGAGTTTGTTTTGGGCCCAGTATTGGATAATATGAAATTCTCTGTGCTTACTACCTCATGGTCTTCTCATGGGCCCTCCTTTAATACCTGTGCTTTTGTAAATCCAGTCATACAACTCTGATCATTCATTAGTTTCAAAAAAAAAAAAAAGCGGGTATGGTGGCACACATCTGTAATCCCAGCACTCAGGAAGCTGAAGCAGGAGAATCACTGTGAGTTCGAGACTAGCCTGGACTACATAGCAAAACCCTGTCTTGAAAGAAAAAGAAAAAGAAAAAAACCCATTTTCCCAAGCATTTAATGGATCTGCACTCCAGATTTGCAGTTAAAAACAGGTCACCTCAAGCACTAAATGGCCCAAACCTGGATATTCTCTTCTCAAGTCTCCCACGACCCCAAGCCCCACCCCCAGCCCCACCCCCAGCCCCGAGGACTCCTTGGTCACAGCGTCCTGCAGAGTGGATTTTCTCCTCTCACAAACCAGGGCACCAGCTGAGTTATTTTCACCAAGTAACAGAGCCATTTTCCTTTATATTTGTCCAGCTTTATTATTAACTATACTCACTATGTTATAAAACAGATCTTCAGAATTTATTCCTCCTGTCCAACTGAAGCTTCACGCTGTGTGACCAATGCCTCCCCTCACCCCACTCAAGGCCTCTTTCAGCCCCTGGCAATGCCACTCTAATGCTGTCATTCTATGAATTCCACTTTGTTTAGATTGCACAATGCTCTGTCTTCTTGTGCCTGCCCTATTTCACTTAGTATAATGTCCTCCAGGTTTATTTTTGTTGCTACAAAGGGGAAAAAAAAAGTCCTTCTTTTGTATATGTCAATAATATTTCAGCAGAATAAAACTTCCATCACATATATACATACACACACATTTTCTTTATTCATCCATTAGTGGACACTTACATTGATTCCTTGTCTTTGCTATTGTGAATAATGTGGCACTAACCATGGGAATGCAAAAATCTCTTTGGAATTGTGATTTTCTTTTATAGATTTTGAGATCAGCTAAGCTGATACAGCTAGCTTTATTCTTCTCTGATCAAGATTACTTTGGCTATATGGGGGTTTTGTGATTTTATACAAATTCTAAAATTGCTTTTTCTATTTCTGTGAAAAATGACATTGGAATTTTGGGTAGAGATTATATTGAACCTTTAGACTGCTTTAGGCATGTGATTACATTTTTAATATTGTTGATTCTTCTACTGTACTATTTATGATAGTAACATAAGCTATTCTTTTCATTTATTTATATCTTATTTAATTTCACTCATCAATATTTTCTAGTTTCCAATGTGCCAGTCTTTCATCTCTGTAGTTCATTTAGTTAAGTTCTATTCTATTCTTTTTGATGCTATTATAAATGGAAATTTCTTGATTTTTTTCAGATAGTTCATTATTAATGCATAGAAATGTAACTGATTTTTGTATGTTGATTGTGTATCCTGTAAGTATATTGAGTTTATTATAATATTATTATAACATTGTGATTTCCATTGGAGGTATCTTTAGGAGTCTTTATATATAAGATCATATCATCTGCAAATGGAGATAATTTTACTTTTTCTTTTCCATTTGGATGCCTTTATTTCTTTTTGTTGCCTGTTTTGGCAAGGATTTTCAACAATATATTGAACAGAAGTTGCAAAAAGGACATCTTTTTGCCTTGTTCTTGATCTCAGAGGAAGGAATTTCAGCCATCAAATGTGATTTTAGCTCTGGACTTGTCATAGATGGTCTTTATTATATTGAGTTACATTCCTTACATCTCCAATTTATTGAGAGGTTTTATTCTGAACAGATGTAAAATTATGCCAGATATTTTTCTGCATGTATTGAAATGGTGATATGAGCTTTAATCACCATTTGTTAATATGGTGAATCACACTTATTGACTCATACAGGTTAAGCCATCTTTGCATCTCAAGATACATTCCACTTGACAGTAATGTATGAGTCTTTTAATTCTTTCTTTCTTTTCTTTTTTTTTATCTTTTGAGATAGGATTTCACTATTCCTCAACCTCCTGAGTACTGGGATTAAGGACATGCACCACCACATCTAGTTTAAATAAATTCTTGAATTCAGTTTGATAGTATTTTATTTTTACATCTATGTTCAGTAGTGATATTGGCCTCTACTTTTTTTCTTATGGTATTTTCCCCCTTTGGTCTAAGTATAATTTTGGCCTTCTAGAATCAGTTTGAAAGCATTTTATTCCTTTTAATTTTGGGGGGGAAAATTGAGAAGGATTGGCATTAATTCTTTAAATGTTCGGCAAAATTCAGCACCGAAGTCACTGAGTACTGGGGTTATTTTGGGGAGAGGAGTGAAAACTGATTCAATTTCTTTATTATTGATTGGTTCAGATTTTCCTTAGATTTCCGTCTTGGTAAGTTTTATTTGTCTGGGAATTTATTCGTTTCTCCTAGGTTATCCAATTTATTGACACATAGCTGTTTCCGGTAGTCTCTCACAATTGTTTATACTGTGGGAACAGGTGCAGTTCTCTTTCATGTATAATTTTATTTGTGCTTTTCTTTTTCTTAGGCTAGCTAGTGGTTTATCAGTTTCTTTTATTTTTTTGAAAACCAAGTACTAGTTTTGGGTTTTTTTTCCCCTATTGTTGTTCCAGTCTTTACTTCACTTACTTCTGCTCTGATCTTTATTATTTCTTTCCTGTATTAACTTTGGTCTTACTTCGTTCTTTTTCTGGATCATTGTGCTATTAAGTTAGGTTGATTATTTGAAATCATTTTTATACAATTAATATGTTTTTATACATTAATATCTGTCAGTATAAACTTCCCTCTTGCAACTGTTGCAACCGTTAAGTTTTGACGTGTCACGTTTCCATTTTTACTTGTCTTAAAGATCCTTCAGTTTCTTCATCCCCACTGCTTGTTCAAGAGTGTGTCATTTAACTTCCACACTTGTGAATTTTCCAATTTTCCTCTTGTCTTAATTTCTAGTTTCATAACAATATGATCAAGGATACTTGTATAACTCCAAACTTCTTAAATTTGTTAAAACCCGTGTTGTAAGACAGGTTTATTAATGATGAACTTCCACTGTTGTCTGGGAAACTCTTTCTCTCCACTTCTGAAGAACAGACTTCCTGGGTGCAGTATTTGTGTTGGCAGGTTTTATTCTTTGCAGCATTTTTGAGCATCAACTCAATTTTTCTTTGCAGCATTTTTGAGCATCAACTCAATTTTTCCTATCCTATAGGATTTCTGTAGAGAAATCTGATCATAGTTTTTTTGGGACTATCTTGTATATGATGAGTCACTTTTCCTCTTGCTACTTTCAATAATCTCTGTAAGTGTGATGACTTGATTAGACTTGATTATGTCTCAGCAAAGGTCCTTTTAAATTTAATCTACTAAGAGTCTTTGTAATTTCTCCTTCCAGATTAGAGAAATTTTCTGCCCTCATTGCTTTAAATGAATTTTTAACTCTTCTTGTTTCTCCTGGGATATCCACAGGCATATATATGCACACATGATATCTCATAATTCCCATTTGCTTTAATTCCCTTTGTCATTCTATTTTTATTCCTATGACTGGGTAACTTCAAATGATCTGTCTTTGAGTGCACTGATTCTTCTGCCTATTTTTTTTTTCAATTCTGTTGTTGGGTCCTTCAGCTCCAGATATTCTACTGTGTTCTTTTTTATGGTTTTTCTGTATGGAGCTTTTCAATTAGCATATGTTGTTTCTCTGTTTTCTTTTAGTTGTCTGTCTGTGTTCCCTTCTAGCTCAGTGAGTTTCTTTAAAGTAACTATTTTGAACTCTTGGTCAGACAGTTTGTAGTGCTCCATATCCTTGGGGTTGTAGCCTGATGTTTTATTTCATCTCTCTGGTAGTGTCTTATTTCCCTGATTGTTTGGGTCTGCACATTTGAAGAATTGGGCACAACTTTTAGTCTTTACTGACTGACTCCAACAAGGAATATTTTCTACCAACCTGGCTGTCCAGTATACTGAATGGATTATCTTGAAGGGTCTTTGGGTGGGCTGACCTGCTACCTAGGTCAGCAAGTAGAAAGGCCAAGTTCCAGAGTTCACAGGGGCCTCCTAGTACTTGGGTCCACAGAGTTGGGCAGGCCTGGATTCTAAGTTCATGGTGGGAAGGAGAAGGGGCCTCATAGTGGGGGCCATAGGGATTGATATGTCACTAGGATGGCAACTGAGACTGAGTCTTCAGGAACTGGCCTGATGCTGATATGGACCTAGCACCTGGGACCCCAGAAATGGGCCTGGTTCCAAGTCCATGGAGGCTACCCTAAAAGAGGGCTGACTTTGGCACCTGGGTGTACAGGGTGGAGTATGAGGCCATAGGCGTTGGTGTAAGGTTTGAGCAGCTCTGGAGCTTGGGGCTGGCCTGGTGGTGGTGTCCTGGAGATGGTCTGGAGTCTAGACTATCTTTGCAGTGGGGCAGCCTGAGGCTAGGATATCAGAGGTCTTCCTACCATAGCATTTCCCAGGGTGGACCAGCTTCCCTTGAAGAAAAAGTTGAGTGCTTGCTTCATTTTCTGCCTCCCAGTGGAAGCTATTTATCTGCACTGCACTGCACAGGTTTTGGTGAAGGAAAGAAGGGTAATGTGAAACTATGACTCACACTCTCTTCAATGTATCTTTATTTCTATGCTATACCTAAGTACTATAAGCTCTCATCTGGATTTCTTAACATGTTTGGAGGTACTTTTTTTTTTAATGTGTGGATAACTGTTCAAATAGACTCTTCTGTGAGAAGACAAGTACTACTGGAAAGCCCTGGTCTGTTATCCTGCTGGCATCTTTCCCTGGCACTTACATTTAAAAAGCAGTTGGCTTCATTTTAAGACATATTCAAGGCAGTCAATCAATGGGGAGGTTACCCCAAAGGCCAGAGACCTAGAGCAGGTCAGTATTATCCTCCCCCGGTGCCATATGCTCTAGGCCCTTCTACTGCAGGGGTGCCACCCAGAGAGATGTTAGGGAACAAAATCACATTGGAAAATTGTATGACCTTTGACAATCTTCCTCATTTGGTCTGTATTTCTCTCTCTCAGGAAAAATGAAACCCTATTACACTGGTTTCATTTTATTACTCAAACATGTAGTTGTATTTATTCTTGTTATTTATTATTTAAACAAGGCTTACAGGGAAGTATCTAGTGGAATTCCCAAGAACATGGTTGAAAGGATTTAAAAATAGATAATACAAGCTAAGCATGATAGTGCACATCTTTGAGTTCAGCTCTTTAGAGGGCTAAAGCAGGAAGATCACAAGTTCAAGGCTAGGGTGGGCAATTTAATGAGATTCTGTCTCAAAATAAAATAAATCTGAGGATGTAGCTCAGTAACAGAGCATTTGCCTTGCATGCCTGGGTTCAATACTCAACAGTGCCTAAATAAATACAAATATACATATATAAATCCATTTTTCTGACTTTTCTCAAAGTAGTTGGAGTTTCTTTCATAAATACTTGGAATACTCTTCTTCAGTTTTATGCATACTATTAACATTTCTATCTAGGGCCGGGATTTAGCTTAGTGGCTTAAGCGCCTGCCTGGCAAGCATGAGGTCATGAGTTTGACCCCCAGTACCAAAAAAAAAAAATTCTGTCTATACAGGTTTACAACACAATCAAAAACTTTAATCTTTGGAGATCCACGCCATGTTGAAACTTAGGGCATTGGGAAGCCAAGCAACCGGCTCGCTCCCCTGGTAAGCAACTGTGGCTCAGGCAAGCAGTGGCTGCCCCAGAGCCAGCCAGCATTTCCAGAGATCCATGCCATGTTGGAATTTAGGGCACTGGGAAACCAACCAACCAGCTCGCCTCCCTGGTAAGTAGTTATGAGCCTACCAGCACATGGGCTGAGAATCAAACATCCCATCCCTCCCTCTGTTACCAAATGGGAGCCAGAGGTCTGAGCATCTCTTGGGAGGTTGACCATATGCAATATAGCAAATAGGGGGGATTTCCTTCTACCATCTCTTTGAAGGCAAATATTGTTATCACTGTTTTGTTTTGTTCTGATTAATTGTATTGCTCTGTTCAAAATTCTGCTTTGATAAGTTCTATAATGTTCTGTATTTGGTTTGACTGTGCTATACTTGATTGAAAGAACAACTATTGTGAAGAGAACGAGATATACTATGGCACCTATTACTGTTATCCCAGTAACCTGTTGTGACATTCTGTACCAATTTCACTGTATTGTCTCAATTGGCTGTGTTCTGTCTTGTTCTGTTGTATTTCACTACCTTCAAAAAAAACAAAACAAAAAAAAAACAATAGAAAATGAGAAAACAACTTAACAAAATACCTCCAAAAACTTCCAACTCCACCAAAGCTGATCCATGGGGCATGGATGAGGCGAAACTCAAAAACAAACAACAGGAGAGGAGCTAAAGATGGCTGATCAGTGAGCAACAAAATACAAAGCCTCCCAGGAGAAACAACTCATATGCCTGAATAAAACATCCTGGAGAGACCCAGACAGAGGGAGATGGATCCTCTTGACACAGGAAGAAATTAAAACGTAAAAAAGCTCGTCAAACATGCAGTCTCAGGGCTACAATTGGAACAGCTAAGGTTACCGGACACAGTGTTTTCACTGCAACCTGCCAAGTTTGCACCAGCCTGAATTCGCAAATTCACGCTGGCCAGCAGAGGTGCCCAAGCTCGTTCTCACCGCCACTCACAGGAGCCACAGCCACATTGAGGTTAGGGGTTGGTGAGCCCAATGGAGAGCAGATCCTGTGAAGGGATCTTCATTAATCCACAGTCAGTGCTGGGAATGAGACCCCCACACACAGGAGGGGCACGACCAAATGGGCAACATGTTGGAATCTGGGAGGAGGAGCCTGAACTGGGAGCAACAGTGATTTCAGTTGTTTGCTTCCTCCCCAGAGCAGATTCATGGGATTTGCTTGGACTGGGTCATGTCCCTCGCTGGGACTCAATCAATGAGCTGTCCCAAATTGATTCCCTGTACCTAGCATGCACTAACCTGGTGAAGGCCCCTGAAGTTTGGCTGGCCCGGTGGGGATGGGCAGGTATATGCAGCCCCTGCTTACACCTCAGTGACAAGAGCAGGCAGGAGAGGGCAGAGATCCCTCACCAGCATGCTTCAGAGGAACCATGGCCAACAGGGAAGGGGGCTGGGACCTCCACTGTACACCTGTGTGGAGGAGGCTGGGACCATAACAGAAGAGAAAGGCAAGAGGAAGCCTTCAGCCCAGAACCCTGAGAGCACTGGTCCAGGAGAGGGAAAAACAAGGGAGACTGAGGGCCACAAACATGCAACATCAGACATGGCTTCAATGGACATTAAGGATATTTTTGGGACCTTGCAGACAAGCTCAAAACTGAAATATTAAATCAGGTAAAGCAAGATATGAGTAGAGTAATAAAAGAAATGCTAAGCATCTCTCAGGAAGATACAGATGGAAGAAGGGAGGAACACAAAAATAGGAGAGAAACATTTGATAAAGAATATAAAGAAAATACAGAATACATGAAGCAGATTCAAAGAGACTACCAGGAAATTAAAAACTCCATTGAAAGCTGGTAAAACTCCTTAGAAGAAACTAAGGATTGACTATCAAAACTTGAAGACAAGTTTTTAATGTGTGATCATGAAAGTAAAGATCTCTTAAAAATAACAAGGAAACAGGCAGTAACAATACAAAGGCTAGAAGGCGACAAGATAATCTATAATTTAAGAATAAGAAATGTGAACAAAGAAGCAGGAATACATACAGGTGAATTACAAAGGCTACTCATGGAAATAATTATGGAAAACTTCCCAAGCATGGGAAAAGATAATGACATTTGGTTGTGTGAGGCATACAGAACTCCAGCCACCTACAACCAAAACAAATCTACACCCAGACATATAATAATCAAGATACCAGAAATTCAATATAAAAACAGAATATTACAAGCCATCAGAGAAAAGAAACAGATTACCTATAAAGGTAAGCCCATCAGGATCACAACTGACTTCTTGACACAGACCATCAGATCAAGAAGAGCTTGGAGCAAAGTTTTTTTTGTTTTTTTTTTTTAAGTTTTTATCGGTACCAAGGATTGAACTCATGACGATGTGCTTGCAGGGTAGGCACTTATACCGCTGAGCTAAATCCCCAGGCCCTGGAGAGAAGTATTCCAAGCCCTGAAAGAAAATAATCTCCAGCCCAGATTGATGTACCCTGCAAAGCTGTCACTAGAAATTAATGGAGAAACAAGATGCTTCCATGACAAAGAGGAACTGGGGGAATTTGTGACCACCAATCCAATCCTACAGAGAATACTGAAGGACATTCTAGAGAGAGGAAAAAAAAAAATACCAGGATTTTAGGAACAGTGGCAGACAGGCCTCAATGAGTGAGGCAGGCAGTAGAATGAAGGAGAAAAGTAGACAAACAAAGGTAGAAAAATAGCATAGCAGAAATGAGGCAAAGAAGGAAGACTAGAATCTCTAACATAGATGGCCTTAATACACTATATTGTTAATAGTGCACCAGGATTTAAAACCCACATTACTCACACCACTCTGCTTAGATGTATTATATTCTGTTCCAGTCATTCTACCTGGACTAGATTTGAGGACACAGACAGTTATTCCGAAAATAACAGGATATAGTATGGTAATCATCCTTAATTTACTATTAATCTAAAGCTCTGTATAACCTACACTGCTTTACCATGACTGATCATAATCGAATCTGGTTTTTTAGATCCCTGTTTTGTATTGATAGCTTTTATTCAAAGCTGTTATGATTGATAGTATCAAATCTGAGAGTAAGGCAACTGCACTTAAGATGACAACATTCACTAGAATATCCACTCTGGTTTGATTATTACCTGCCTTTGAAGTTTTATACTGTCTACAATGTTTTATTTTTACTAAGACTGTTATGAACTGCTATATTCAATTATACTACTATATTCAATTATGCCTGATGATATAGACAATTCTATTGATGATAATAAGAAACAACACAGAAATCATTGTAGATCACCTTGTACTGTGGTTTTATACGACTTTTTGGTTTCATGTTTTTATAGGAATTTGTTTTGTTTTGTCTTGATAAGTTTTGTTTTTCCCTCTAACACAGAAACTATAGAAATACATGCAGATATTCATGAATGTGTAGCTGTCTACACTCTCACTGTTTGAATATCTACTTTATATGCTTTAATTTTGTAACTTGAACAACTATTTCTAAGAGGACAATATGTAATTTATCAACTAGTGATTTCTTACTGTTTATCTTTTTTTTTAAATTCTGTATTATCTCTACCCTTTACATGTTTTTTTCTCTTTAAATAAATTTAAAAAATAAAAACAAAACAAAACATAAAAATTATATAAGGTGATTAAAAAGGAAATAACAACAACAAAACAGATCAGTAAGGTACTCAGCAAGCTGAAACATGATATAACTAAACAGATAATGGACTTAAAAAGCAAAAGGATGAAAAGAAAGTGCTCTAAAGGATATAACTGCATGTATGTTTAAGTGTGTAGGATTGATAACCATAGTCCTAAGTGTTTGTTGGATCATTGAACAGAACTGTTTGAATGTCCACTTTGTATGCTTTAATGTTGTAACTTGAACAACTATTTCTAAGAGGACAATATGTAATTTATCAACTAGTGATTTCTTACTGTTTATTTTTTTTAATTCTGTATTATTTCTACCCTTTTTTCTGTCTTGCTTTTTTCTCTTTAAATAAAATTTTTAAAAATATCTTTAAAAAAGCTTTAATCCTCATAAACTACCACAGATTCTATGTAACAAGCTTGAATTAGTGACGTTTTACTCTGTTATTTGCATATTTACTTATTCAGTGTTAAACCATCAATGTTCGATTATAAATTTGCAATGTTTCTCAAACAGGTTCCTACTAGAAAGTAATTTGGAAATGAGGCAAAGGTTTCCTTGGAGGTGATGAAGCCTGTTAGGTAAAAAGTGTTCGCCGCCACACTGGTCACTTATTCACCCAGATATCCCTACCTTCCAACCTGTGTGCTCCCCAGACCAATTCCCTATCTGATTCACTGGCTACATCATCTGTGGCATCATCTTCATTTTCTAGACTCACTAGGTCTCCCTAGTGGATGCTGCTATGCATCTTTGCTTTGGCTGAAGCCTAAGTGAATAGTTAGTTCCCTTTAACATGATCACAGATGAAGGCAGAGCATCCCTGACAATAAACAACTTCAAGCGCAATATTTAATGCAAAGCCAAACACTAGGGGGGAATGGGGAGGCAGTTTAGCTGCTTGGATCACTTCACAGCCTGCATTTCACTATTTCACTGTTTCTAATCAAGGTATTCTTAGCATGGAATGCCCTAGGAAATCATTTCTTGAAATGTAGCCTATTGGTTATCATGAGTAAAGTAAGCAACAGAATAAAAGGCACAATTAAATTTAGGCTAACGCTGTCCTAAGAAAGACTGTAACAAGTAATTGGAGAGTTGCTTGGATCAGAAATAATGATGTTTAATTAAATTACAGCAACTGCTCTGCCTGGCCTACACCTAATGTAGTAACGAGAGAGAGAGAGGAGAAATATTAGTGCAGAGAATTGGATTCTACCTCCATGACACAGTCAAAATGTTTTCCTTCCACATCTTTGGCTGCCAGTTTGGTGATGCCTGGGGAGGAACAAGCAGCTGACATGGGGAGCAGCTAAGTGGGGCCATTTGGGGCCACAGCAAGGCTAGCCCCGTGGAGCCCCAGAGGCGAGCCATGTAAACAAGTTGCTGAGACTAGAGCAAGACCAGTCTAGCAGAGCAGGTGTCTGCCCTTGGAGTGCTTTCCTGTTATCCTCAGCACAGAGAGCAGTGAGAAAATTTCGCTTTCAGTGTTTTCAGCGAAACATTGAGACCTTGCACTTTGGACTTCATCATGTGCTTTGCCCCTTTTATGGTGTATAAATCAGACCATGCTGGGTTGTCGCTGCCTCTCCATTAGAGAGGTCAGGTTCTACCCACCCCAGCTTTCTTTTTAGTATGTGTCAGTAGTGTTTTCTTAATCTCCCATTGCCCTCTCTCAGGACCCTGCTGGCTACATAATGTGCTAAGCTGCTCTTGTGACAGAATGGGATGCAAAGCAAGTCCTCTCAGTGACACCCTGTCACCTGCAGAGCTGCTTTTGTTTTATGAGTTTTAAGTCTCTAACTGGCCCCACAAAGTAAAACATTTGAGATCCAGGACTCACTACAGATAGAGGACAGGTTAAGTACTTAGCAACAATGTCTTCACAAAAAATTCTAAACACCAAGTGTAAATCCATAGAAGTGCTTCTGTCTTATAAACCAGTTTTGTATCATTTACCTGCAATCAAATGCACCCATTATAAGACTATAAATGCTAATATGTTCATTTATGCCATTAGTTTCTCTCGGTTCATTGAAGAGAAAGTTTTGTGCTATTGTTTATTTTTCTTTGCAAGAAAGAATTGTTTTGTCCATGTCCTTCATTCTTAACCACTGTGAAGTTGACACAGTGCATTAACTAGTATTCTCTTATTACTTTGTTCTGAAATTATTTTCATAAAATTTAAAAAATGCATAGTTCAAGGGGTCAATGAATGCTACACATTCATGTAACCCCAACTAGTCAAGGAAAAGAACACTTCCACACTTCAGGAAGTTTCCTAGTGCTCTTCCTCGTCAGTGCCCACCCTTACATTGTTTTTTAAACAATGAAATATTTATATGAATATTTTTAAGTGGAGGTAACATAAAAAACAATTTTTTCATTTGCCGTAAACATTTGGAACTTCAATTCTTTGCATAAAGTCAGCTAACCCTGTTTTCTAAGTAGAAGCATGGCGCAGACTAGCCACAAAGCTTTCAAAGCAGGCTAGTATTTTAAGTGTAATATCCAACCAACATATCAAAGGAAAGGATGTTTTAATCTACCTGACATGCTCTGAAGTTATAAAGGTTTTTTATTAAAGCCATAGTGTAGGAAGGGTAAAAAGCTTATTAAGAAAGAAGAAACACCAGCACACACAAAGAAGACTTTACTAAAAAAAACCATTGTATTTATGTGAAATTATATGAAAATGGAAAGATAACATTTAAAACACAAAAATACTTACAGTGCCCACCCCACCTCCTACAAAAATCTTAGAAGTCTCCTATTGAATCACCTTCAAAACATTTATCATGCCTGGGATGTACCTTAGCAGTGCAGTGCCTCTCTGGCAAGTATGAGGTCCCAAGTTCGATTCCCAGTACCCAAACAAATAAAAAAACACATAAAACAATTATTTTATGTCACAGCAAATAATTTTCTCTTCCATCTTAAAAATAGAAACAAAGTAAATTCTAAAGCATTATTGACTGATACGCATCAAGTATGAGATTCAGAGTGAAAACTGCTTTCTCAGTCCGAAGCTGACGTTCTCCTCCCAAAGTGCTTCCTGAATGTTTCTCCACAGATCAATGAAATATTAGACAAGAAGCTTCCCTGCTGTCTCTTCCTAGCACATGCAGAGAGTCAGGAAAGTCAAGAAACAAATCAGAGACATGCTCCTAACCTGCTCATGCATCCCCCTCTCAGAGAGCAGCTGTGTAAGCATTCATGAAGTAGCAGGCACTTTCAGGTTCACACCTCAAGAAAGCTGCAGTCCAGTATGAAAAGTAATACCTGGTGAAATGGTGCACATTATCAGATATTGAAAATATGGGTGAAGTTTTATTCCAAAACTGACTTTAGTAAGATATCTGCAAAGTGTACCTGTATAACAAAGATGAAATATTTTTTACTTAGTCAGTTGTTTAGAGTATAAATATCATGTGTACTCATAAAAATACAAACTGCATACAACATTTTATATGACCAGTTTCCATTTACCGTTGTAATGTGGACATTTTTTATATCATAAGTATCAATATACATTTTAAATGTTTGCTATAACTAAGTCTTACAGAAATAATACTTTTAGCATTCCCCAGTGTCAGATAATTGGGCTGGTTCCAGTTTTTAGTTATTTTAACATTGTGATGAACACGTTTGCATATAAGACTTTTTTTGTACTTTGACTTATTTTCCTCAGATATATATTTAGATGTGTAATGCATTTGGGTACAAAATTTTTCTATCTCTCATTGCATATTTTCAGTGTGTTATAAAAGTACAATAAGTTCTTTTAAGGCAATTTGTCACCAATATTCTCACAATATTTTACCCTAGAAAGCATAAAGAAATATATGACTATTTTTTATATAATATTATTCCAGTACTATTTCCATTACCAAAAAATTGGTCACAAACCAAAGTCCACAAAACAAAAAGAACAGTTAAACAAACTTATATTATTTATAGAATATATTTTATATAACCTCTAAAATTATATTTCAAAAAATATGTCATAACAATAAACATGTTAGAATATAGCATATCATTAAGATTAAATAAAAAATCAGGAGTTAAAATGATATGAATAACACAATCTCAGATATATGTGTGTGAATATACATACATGTTCATAGAAAAAGGCTAGAAAGAAACCTTCCAAAATGTATGCAGTGATTATTTCAAAGGAGATGATTGTAAATATGCCTTTTTGTACAGTTTAGTATATATTTTTACGTATTCAGGATATTAATTCTTTCTGGTAGTTCTATCATATATCACATTTACATAAAATGGCACATGTATGCATATAAATAAGAATTGAATATTACATTTATCATAAAATGATTAAAAGAACATTCTTGAAATTATTTTCCAAGTTTAATTTTTTTCCTTTGTTTATCTGGATAATTTTTCATATGTAAAAGTAAAACCCCTGTAAGTTAACAGGATTTCTTGTGCCAAGTGTCTTGAACTGTGTTAGCCGGCCTCAGTCTCTGAGCCCCGGGTTTAAATGGTTTGATGGGTTAAATGGTTAAATGATTTGATGGGTTCAGACAGGTTCAGACACAAGAGAAAATACAACTGCATTTCCCACAGGGGGTTATCATAATCACAGTACTGGTTTGTGCTAAGTGTTAAAAAAGCTTCATCCCGATGAGGTAGAAGCAGGGTTCCTAGGTTGTCTATTTGCATCTCAGGCCCGACAGATACACATCCAAGACACCAGCGGACGCCACCTGCGGGGTGACTTCCCAACTCTTTATTACTCCTACAAAGACACAAGACCCTTTGGAGCCTGGCGTCTGCTCACCTGTGCAGGCTCATTTCTGATTTCAGCCCTTCTGTTCCTGCTGGTCTTGCAACTGGGCTTCCCTGAGCACAAGCGTATTTTGTGCACACGGTGGGGCTAATTCCCATGGGGTCACAGAAGACACCTCTTTTGAGACGTCTTCTCCCCTCCTCCCTCCATGCAGGCTACTACCTGCTCTTCCTCTGCTCCTTCCACGATGGGCTTCCTGCCCTGATTTCTCTCATCACACTGCATGCAAAATCTCTGTGTACTTACTGCTCGTTCTCTTCTAGAACGTCAGTGAAGGCAGAGATTTCCTCCTATTTTGCCCACTGCTATATTTTCAGTACCTAAAAATGTGCACAGAAAATAACCCAATGGAAGTTAGAAAGCTTGTCTGCTTGGCTGACCAGAAAATGAAGGAAAGAGGGAGAAGTGAGTGAGTGACTGTCTTCAGCTGGGACTCCAGATCTCCAACACAGGTCCTGGAGAAGCTGGGATCAAAGCAGTACCAGAAAGAAGGAAGGGGAAGGAACAACAAGGAAGATAATAGAGAGACTTCACTGATGAGGGATTGGGCAGGTGGAAAGAGACAGAAATTTCCTCAACTTCCACCTATAAAATGGAACAATGTTGTCGGTGGATTGTTGTAAAGATTACTATTGTAAAAAACATGACACACCCACATACAACAGACCACCTTGCACATAGCAGGCATTCAGCAAAATGTCTGACTTTTCCCCCACCCCTTACTTGGTAGTTTGGTACAGATATTTCTCTAGCTGCAAAAAGCCAATAACAAATTTCTAGGAAAAATGCGCTGAACAAACTTATTTCTACTTTGATTCTTCACAGTATAAATCATGTTCAATGACAGCCACAGCAAATGCAAGATGCTAAAGTTTCACAAGATTAGAAATCATGGGCATGAGAAGAGAGAGTTACTCGGGGATAAGCTCTGTGCAGAGTGAAATCTCATGTGTTTTAGGAGTGGGACAGAGGCTATTCCCAGAACACAGGAAAACCTCCCTTTTACGGCCTCCATTACCATTCTATTGCTGAGAGAGAAATGCATAAAATATTAAAATCTGTCCCAGAGCCATTTGGCTAAATGTATAGATGTCTAGAGCCAAAAATACATTCATTGATTTTTAGAATTAGAATCTATTTCTATGCTTTTTAAACAGATGTCTCTGGTCACCTTGAAGCACAGATGCCCGCCTGCTCTAGGCTGGATGTTTTAGGGACACCAGTGTTAGACGCAACAAAAATAGGGTCCTGGAGATGGCTGCCCAGCCTCAGTGCCACTCCTGGTGTGCTGACACTGGCAGGAGAGTTGAGTTAGGGTTTTGCAGCACAGAATGTTGGATCCATAAAAGCGTGGAGCCTTCCTGGCAGAGCAGAAAACTTCCCCACAGCTAAAGAGGTATTTGCAGCTAGACTAAACACTCCTGCTACCAGGATCATAGAGAACAGATAAACTAATTCAACAATTCAACTAATTCAAGCACAGGGTTTTATTGCCCCTACAAATAACTATGGTTCCTACATTTGGGAACAACACATTGAAGAGCTACATGAATGGTCACCATCTTTGCATTGCGAGAATGGCTACCTTTGTTCTGCATTTGCTGTCCAGTGGGATTTGGTCATTTCTTTAGTCATTGTTTCTTTTTAATTTGTTTGCAAATGTGGATGTGTATGATGGGCTAAATACTAAATGCAAAGAGAAACATTTTCTCAGAGATTATTTGCCCCTTGGCATTATAAATTCATTAGAAATTACAAAAATTGCTGTATTCTATAGCATTCTACTTCTTAAATGGTTAGTGGGTTTGTTTGGCTGAGATTAGCCAACACCAGATAAATGGCAGTGGGAGTCAAAGGCAGGAGGCAGGTGCCAAGCAGCTGGGATTCAGGGTAGTAGCTTGACTACAAGGACGACGACCTGCGGAGAAGCTCTTTGTGCAGGAGTGGAGACAGAAGTAGAATGTGAAACCAGAGAATGGAACAAGGGAATTTCACAGATGTTTACAAAGAGGAGGAGTATTGCGGTTTAAATGTGGAGGAGAAATGAAGGCAAATTGCTATGGGCACCTGCAGGCAGCCTCCCCCCAGGGTGTGGTTTGGCCTTTGGGAGATGCAGGTGGTAATTAGGACCCACAGAAGATGTTTTGAAGGCAGAGAGCAGCTCCGGCACTGCTACAGCACATGAGAAGTCTGCTTAGGTTCCTTAGGCTGCAGAATCTGCAGCACATAAAGAATGAGAGGATAAATAGATAACACTTTTATACAAATATAAGAGCAATGATAAGAACACCAAAACTGCCCTGTGACCAAAATGGTCTTCCTCCTTCAGGATGCCATTTCAGAAATTCTTTGAGTTTTTCAGTGTGTGATCCTTGAGCTCACAATGAGCTTGTCCAGAAACTCATGGGGTGTGGGGGCCTCAGAGGTTCCCCAGGCAAACTATTTGCAATGCCTGCACTAAACCATTGACCCTTGTCAGAAGCAAAGTCTGTATTTGAGGGGAAATGAAACCTACACTGCTTAAAAATATCCCACTCGCTGAAACTCCAGCCTCATCTTTCCTTTGGGTCCAAACATAGAGCACCCCTTTAGATGGAAGTCAAACACCCACACCAGAGATGGCAGCGTGATGCATCCCAGGAGGGATCCATCAGGAGAGTTAGGAACCAGTTAGTAAGAGTTTTACCATTTACTTATGTGATGTGTTTCAGCTCCTTGGATTTTTTTGTGTTTTTTAATCTGTAAAATTGGAATATTCGTACCTGCACTGCCTTCCTTATATAAATCATGAGATAGGGCATGAAGACTACCTCCTGAAATATTAAGTGCTAAACATGTTAAAAGTTACCTGAAGACCAGCAAGTAAAATCAGAATAACAAGAAGACCCCAGGCTCACACAGGGTCTCCCAGGAAAAATGGCCTGGGCATGCAGAGACACCAGGCAAGAGTGAGGATAAACAGACAGAGGAAAAAGTGATCAAGGAGTCTTCCAATGACTGCACGGCTGTGGCCCATGGCTGGGCAAGGCATCCTCAGCTGAGGGTGGGCAACCTGGAGACACTCAGGGTCCAGGCTGCCACTGGCCCATTATGCAGCATAATAAATAAAAAAGCGAATGTTTAAAATTTTTTAAAATTTTATTACAGTAAAAAACATGTCACTAGTAATTCCCCACAAAATACTTTCCTCACTTCAAGCACATTTATTCCACCATTTCCCAAAGTAGTCAGGGAAGTTTTTTGTTGTTGTTGTTGCTGTTTGTTTGTTTGTTTGTTTTGCTGTTTTGTGTGTGTGTGTGTGTGTGTGTGTGTGTGTTTGCATGTCTTTATGAGATGTGGTCAAAAATACAATGAATTTTTTTTTAAATGAAAAAAGTCACTGAATATTTTGATCACTTCTCCACTCCCTGAGTTGCAAATAGGTGCTCCTTTCTCAAAACCTTTGAATCACGGGTAACAAAACTGCTCCAATATAACTGCCTTGTTAAAAGAAGGTATTTCCTGCCATGTGCCTGAAAAAAAATTGTTCTATGCAAACAGCCAGCCCAGGATTGTTAGTACACAAGACCACACTGCAGCTCTGTGTTGACGCCCAACACGGACCATGGCCTTCCCTTACCCCCACATCAGGAGTATTGCTTTATGTCTATATTCAAAATATCAGGAGAGTATTTTTTAAGCATCAAGGTCAAAGTTGGACATTTTTGTTTCTGTGCTTCAAACTATGCTTTTCATCCTAAATGAGGAAGCACCGTTAAAGATCATTGACTTTCTGGAGGAATTTCACATGTTCATTTCTAGCAGGTAAGAAGCCAAGATACATCCATACATACATACATTTGTACACACATACATGTCATGGTACCTCAGGTCACAAATTTATTCTTTCCACGATTCTGATCACAAACCTAACTGCATGAGAACCAAATCTAATTTCCCCATAAGGTCATTGAATCTCACCAATGAATTTGATTCATCTATGTATCTATCTATCATCTATCTATCTAATCTATCTTTATTTACTTATTTATGCATTATTCTGTTAAAAACTGAGCAGCCATTTATATTTAGAGACCAAACAAGTTAGAATTTATTTCATCAGGGCCTACTTTTCTAGCCAAGTATTACGGATTAAAAACTGAATTTAAGGAAGGAAAAAAGCTGCTAAGCTGTGTCAAATCTAGTTGTTTTTTATTTTTTTCTTCCCCTCTCACACACCCTTTTTCTTGGATCACTGTGCCCTCATAATAATCACTAGTAATAGTTGCCTTTTAGAGGACCCCTGACCTCGCACTCAGCTGAACGCTCTGAGTGTGCTATCCCATTTCGTCCTTCCAGCCACCTTTTTAGATCAATACTGTCAGCTCATTTTACAGAGGCAAAAGCTGAGGCTCCACGAAGCAGTGTCTTTTCTGACCCACCCTCTCAGAACCTGTAGCTGCTTGCTCCGTCCAGGTGGGTGTCAGTCTGCCCATGCTGGATACAATTAGGGAGGTGTAATGAATCTCTTGGGCTTTCTAAACCCTGGCAGACTACATTTCTATGTTTTAAGGGCTTAGTTTAGCACTGCAGGAGGCACCGTTGGAGCCGAAATCCTGGGTGGTCTTTATTACTGTAACAAAGTGTGTCACATCCTGAACAATGTGTGTCCTTGGAGTTGGGCAGATCTGTCAGTGTCACTTCTGCATACAAATGAGAGCCAAGTAGTATTAACAAAATATGCAAATTATAATTTTAAAATTCAGGAAAACATTTTCATGGTAAAACAGTCCACTCCTTTTTTGCAAAATAACTAGATAAAATTTCCTGTACAAGGTTTAATCATTTATTTAAAAACTCTGACCCATGTCACCTGTCACTGTTGCTGAATTTTCTGTAATGCTCCTCTAAGTGGCTAGAAGAACTAATTTCTTTGATTAGCCTATGTAAAGAAGGATGTGAGACTAATGTAACATTTCATTTTCTCTTTGTCTGACTTGTTGGTAACTGTTTTCTTACAAGACTGTAAAAATGAAACCAGGAAGTGTGTGAGATATCAGATAAATAATGATCATTTCTCAGTCAGCGAGATAAAGAAGGGAAAGCCCTAGCATTTTGGCTTTTGGTTTGTTTGCTTTTTTGTACAATAATGAACATTAAGGAAACCCTCAAGACACTAAACCCCAAGAATTTAAAAACTTCAAGGACAGGGGCCAACCCCCCGACATCACAGACCCTGCCTGTAGTCACAATGCTGCTGAACTACCCTTGTGAAGATGTCCCCAAAATGATGAACTCTTTGGTTAGGTTGCAGTCAAGATTCCTCACTACTTTGGCTTTCTATGGAAAAAAAGAAAAAAGAAAAAAAGTCCTCCACGGTTCCCTTTCAAAAAATAAAAATAAAATCGACAAAAAAACAAAGCTGGAAAATCAAGTCTCATGGATTCAGGTATTTATTCCATTGACTACTGTTTAGCAGCACATTTAAATTTCTCATAATTTACTACCTTATATTTTTTACTACTGTATGTATAAACAAATTAATCAGCCCCAAAGAAAATCCTCACCTGGCCTGGATGCACTAGGTTCGAATTTTATGTTAGGATTAGTTGATCACAACCAAGTTCCTAAAGGTCTTATGGGGTACCTGTGAGCATATGCTCTGCTAGCTGACCACAGTGATGGTCCAGAGATTCTCCAGGGGCAATCCTGGTGGGAGTGAGGGGAAGAAGGCAACTGTAAAACAAACCAGCCACAACCCTTTAAGCTTTGTCAGATGCACAGAAATTACCCTCCATTGGAAAGGAAATGCCACCAAAACAAAAATGCATTTACCTTAGTTCCTGGTCTGATTCTGCTTTCTGGTTGCCGAGATACGAATGTAAACAAAAGTGCCTCTCTGACTGCTGAAGAACGGCCGAGGAACCTGATGGCCTCCTCCCTGGTGCAGATGGTGACCAAGAAAAGAAAGCAAGTATTTTAGATAGTCATATGAAAAGTAGCATTCAGAATTTGGCTCAGCTTCCTTAGATAGCTTTAAGAGTCCTGGGGAAATGATTTTGCTTTTCAGTCTTCCCATGTTTCCTGTTTATTCTGCCCTGACAAACCAACTGATGCCAGCACAGGCTGAAAGGAAAAAGGATCTTAATTTGTAAAGACATTAATTTGACTAATTTTAATGTATGGGATTAATTTTTTTCATTCAACAATAATTTCTTTTTTATGAAGATTCAACAAGGAACTATGACACACTCAAGGTGCAGAATATGTTTAATGAGAAAAAGTACAGTTAAATAGAATGTTTGCTTTATTCATACTTGTCATATTTTCCCCGTTAATTATAAAGAACGTTCAAGCAAGCAGCATGTTTAATCTTTGGTGATTCTCACCACACCTGACCCATGGTTGCAGTCTTTTTTATGGAAAGAGGATCAGAAAGCTAGCAGGCTACCAAGCTAGCCCTGGTTGGGGTACTGTTGACTGTCTCTGGAGTTCTCTATGTGACTTCAGGCAACTGCGTAGCCTCTATTTTCTTTTTTCTTTTACAAGAATGGGCTGATTAGACCTATCACACAAGTCACTGTGAGGTTTGAATCAGCAACTCAGGTGAAGTGCTTAGCAGGTAGAAAGGGCTCAGTCAACAGCTATTAATGACTATTACCATTTCCTGATCTCTTCCAAGTCTACTGTGTCCCTGTTCCTCAAGTTTTTTACCTATAAAAATAATCAAATCATCTCAGTAATAAGAGTTTCAGTTATTCAAAGTAACTAATCTCAACCATAGTGTAAAAATAATGACACCAATCTTCCACAGCTCTTAGAAGAATGAAATCGTATTATACTTGAGACAGAATTGTATAGCATAAAGGCATATGGGGCTGGGGGTGTAGCTCAGTGGAAAAGTGCTTGCCTACCATGTGTGAGACCCTGAGTTTGATCCCCTGGACCATGAACTATTAAACTGTCTTAAAAGTATTCTTATAAAAGAATGGAAATTGGTATGTGTTTAAAAAAAAAAACATAATAGCCACCAAATAGTTTTACTGGAAAACAAATTTTTATATTTTACATTTTTTTATTTTAAAAAGCAAAATAGAAAAAAAGGATAGAAATGATACAGAATTTCAAAAAATAGGAAATTAACACTAGTTAATATATTACATATTGTTATCTTAGAAGTAGTTGTTCAGGTTACAAGATCTAGGCATAAAATGATCAATCAAAGCAATTTTTATATATAACCACATCACATCCTGCAAGAATGGGATGAAAAGGCATGTAATGTTTATTCAACTAGCCTTAATTTATCTTAGACACATGAAAAGGAATTTTAAAAGAAAAAAATATACCACGATGGTCATGACTTTCCTCAGTGTAGTAGAATTATGAATGAGATCTTTTTCTAGTAATCTTTTAATTCTCTATACTTTTCAGATTTTTTTTCTCCATCATCATATTTAACATTTGTCAATGTAAAAGTATGAGTACTGTGTTTTTAAGATGATGCTATTTGTAATCTTCCAAATAAGACTTCTAAATACACATTAATAAAACATATTATTAATAATAATTAAGATATATGTTAATATATATGTTATACACCAGGAGAAAGGAAGACAAAAGCCCAGCAATTCATTGCCCTTGGAGACAATCTACCACAGTCTTTCATTACAAAATACAGAGGGCTACTGAGTGCCAAATATACAAGGAAAAAAAAAAAAAAACAATGTTACCAACATTACCAAAACTAGACTCTCACTGGCCTGCAGGTCACAGTGAAGAGATGGAAAACACTGAATTAGAATTAAATAAATGAGGAGCCCAGAGCCCAGCACCATCCCAGCAGGAAACAGGAATGAGAAAGCCAGTGCCAGAACAGAACAGTGAGCTACTCATGGATTAAAGATGGTATCCAGAGCACAGACACCTACCGGACCACTGTATCAACAAAGCCATTCCCTAAGGGAAAGCTGGGGTGGGAACTATCTGACCTCTTGCCAATCCTATTCAGTAATGGGGAGGGTACAAAGCTCTATCAGGGCAGTTCATTGATTCCATCCTGATCAGCTTCCAAACTACTGGTTGCCTACTATCAAGTAGGCTGGGTCATGAGACCATGACTATTGTCAGATGACCTTTACATGCTTTCTTGATAATGGCTTTACCTGCTTAAGGTGTTTGTTTGTCTTTGAAGAGGGAGATTTCCAACTAAGATGCTTCCCTTTAAATTAAATGGTAATTCTAATGACATTTGCAAAAGGATTAATTTCCATTTGAAGAAGGGTCTTAATATATTCTGCCCATCATAATAGCATACCTTAGCAAACAAAAAATATGCTAAGAATATATTCTAGTTTTTTTAACTGAGATAAAATACTACTTACTGTCTCTCTTAAATTAGTTCAAATATAGTCTCTTAAAATTAGGATAAATCTAGTTCTATTTTTTATATTTTAAAATAAAAGAACACTGGATTTTAGCTATTTTTAACATATGCAAAAGTAAATACATTTGCTATTCTCTTTCCTCACAGAAATTTTATTAAATCTTCAAACTGCACATAAATGGAACACTCTAAGAAATATAGAGAATATTCTAGAAGTATTTTATTGGATTAGAGATTGTCAACTATTTATATGACTGTGTTTAATACTAATAAATTATGTGTGTATCTATGCTTTTATTTCTCTTTGACTATAATAACCTGACAGCCAAGTTTTTTAGAAAATAATACTACTTGGATAGATTAAATTTCCACTTTTAGACTTATTTATTGAAAATTAGCTGATCCCCCTGAGAAATCAACATGTTGGGAGTAATTCATTCCCATTAGAACTTCTTTTAGAATTCAGTCAATAAACACTGCATATTTCCTTTAGGAATTATCCAGGAATAATCTATGGCTTTGACTTTTCCAAAAGTATTTTCTGTGATACCAAAGCTATGAAATGCAACTCTCTAGTATCTTCCCAGGACTTCATTTTGGTTTTGTCACTAACAATACAAATGGAGCTTGTACAAGATTAAATGGGTTGGTGGTCTGTATATATGGTATATATTCTGCTTCAAATCAAAACATTTATTTCTACATAAAAATGATAAGAGTAACCTGTAAAATAGCAGATGATACATATATTTTAAATATGTAACCTTTGTTTTAGGTAAGATTATCTCCAGCCAAAATGTCAACCAAGAACTCTACAGATCTAGCTGAATATGTTGACAAGTAAGTACAAATTGCTAGTTTTAACTGCTTACTGCACTCAAGAATTGGGTCAAAGATTAAACTGACTTCTGTGTTCATCTTAACTAGTTCTCTGCTTTCAGAAGACCCTAAGCCATTTCCAAAAAATGAGAGTCTTCATCCAGTTCCTTTCTGACTAGCAAAGCAAATAGATTTTACTGGCATCTTTTTAAATGACTTCCATACATACATTAGATTTGTGTATAAAATAATACAACACAGACAGTAAGTGACATGATGTCAAATATACCTCATCATGACTTTCAAAATAAACCAAATAGATCTGCTCACATTTTGCGAAAAAACTAGGAAAATTTTATATATGTCAATCAGTCACTGGAAAATTATGTCTCTTCCATTTACAGTGCCACACCAAAAGCTCATCTAGGAAGGAAGTTAAATAAAACAGATCATTCAGATTTACACATTTGTTCATCAATGAGCAGATATCCACTAATTTTATGATAATGTGCTCAATGCCTAGTTAAGCTTAATTGAGCAGAAAAACATCAAAGTCTGGTTTCTTGTTTTCTGGTTTTTTTTTTTTTCCTTCTGCCTGTGGAAGGCAGAAATGAAAACACCTCAGGTCTATTCTTTAATCTGTCTCCAATCAGCTACTCAACTTTGAGAAGAAAAAAAAATTCTTCTTCGGGCAATCTCTTCCTCCTCTACAAAATGTGGTGGGAGTTCCAACAGATTAGTGATGAGTGCTTGTTACTTCTCAACTCTCACTGAAATTTCTCATCACCATTCTTCTATGTAATTAAGTAGGTGGTTAAAATTTAAGAACATTATTCTCTCCTGGGATTTAATTTTGAATGAAAAAAATTCTGCCCATAAATCTCTTTATATACTTTTGGATTGACTCTCTTGAGAAAAAAAATTTTTCTCACCGTGGAATCAAATATGTTCTAAGGTTCTTCCCATCCCTAACATTCAGAGCCTGGTTACTACAATTTATTAACTTAAGAAATGCTTATTTGCATTAAATGTACCTACTAAACACCAAGTTCTGTGCTAGACACTTGAAGAATTACCAACAAACAAACAAGACAAAGCTTCTTGCCTCACAGAGCTTCCATTCTAGCAAGAGGAAGACACACACATTGCTAAATAAGCTGGTCATGGTGAGTCTCCTCCAGAAGTTGACATTTGAGCTAAAATGGGAAGGATCTGGACACATGGACATCTTGGAGAAGAGCCAAGTTTCTAAGGCAAGAATGCAAATGGGGCAAAGATGGATGAATAAAAAGATGCAAATAAACCTGGACTATGACAGTAGCTAGGAGTTCATTCGAAACTCTGTGAGTGAAATCAGTGGTGAACTTCTCCTGTCCATGGGGAAACTTCTAAATCTGCTAAACAAAAAGGAAGCTAGGAAATGAAATTGTTTAGTACTGAGCAGTTGTTCAGGGTGGACTGTATCCAATCTCAGTCATTGTCCCAAGAGTACATTTTTGGAAGATGAGGGTCTGTCTGACAGCCAAAGAATAATATTTAAAATGTGGAGACACACAACTTAAAGTCACATGGGCAAAATAATAAATGATTAATAATTTTTCCTTGTGAGTAGACTATGACATTCAGGACCTAAAAATATTCAGTTTCAACATGTTTCTTAGGACCACAGCAGACATTTTATTATGCCATGAGGCATTGCTTTTGTTACTGCCTGATAAGGACAGGTTTTTGTCACACTCCCATGTGTAAGAAAGGAAGACAAAACACTGTCATAAGGCTTTCTGTTGAGGAGGTGCTGCCATCAGCCACAGCAAAATCTTACTCCATCTCACCTTCTCACAGCAGCCCTGCCTGGGATGGGCAAGGCACTGTGAGTGGACACAGCCACAGTGCCCTCAAAATCCACCAAGGCAAAGGCTACCTAGATGAGCTCCATTCCTTCTGTCCCTGGAGTCTGTCAATTTTCGTCAGATCAGTCCGGTAAAGAGAGCACTTCCAACCTCAAGGCCTCGAGAGGGCAGGTGTGAGCAGATCAGGGAAGGGTGACTTGGGCATGAATTATGAATTGGAGCGAGCCACAGAGCCACAAAGGGGAGAAGCAGAGGATAAGCAAACCTCACCTCCCTTAGGAAAGTGCCCCTGTAGGGGGAGACACCACTAATTAACCTAAACAAAGGTGCTGTGGGGTAGGAGAAAGAGAAGAATTTTAAAATGTTTCTCAGCGGATTTACTGATGCCTGAAGTCTAAACCCTCAGGGCCCTCCTAAACTGAGAGGAAATTTATTTAGGTAGTTGTAGGAATGAAGTGACATGTTTTTGAAAGTAGTGCAGTATCAGTATAAGCACTCTAGAAATTGGATACTGTTTCTTTTATTTTATGAAAAAAATAAAAATTTCATAACAAAATAACAATAGTTAACATTGTGTTACTCAGAGTAGAAGTCATAGACAAAAAAACAAAACTCAGAGTAGAAGTCATAGACAAAAAAAAAAAAAAACTCATACAAAGAAGAATCAAACAGATAATAGCACAAAACTTTCTTTCCAGTGAACTAAGAGAAACTGGTAACATTACTGAAACAAATAAGCCTATACATTAAAATATTTCTGAAAGATTGGAGAAGGTAATTTAGGGAATTGTTTGAACTCATCCCTACCTGTACTGATCTATCTTCTATGGAGGCAGCTTAAGAACATACTGTTATGTTAAGAACATAATGTTAAATTGGGGCAGGGAGGACTATTTAGTCCTTAATACCATTTCAAAATTTCTTATGCTCTTGCTCTTTATTTATATTTTGGGCTTCTCATATAATGTTGAGAAATAAGGCAGACAACTTAATTATCATAGTTTCTCTTATCTGAGAAACTCAAAATATATATGCAAATAAAGATCAAAATAGAAGAAATAAGATACTATTATTGTTAAAAATTCTTACATTCCTCTTGAATCAAATAATTTACCATCTGTATTAATTTTCCAGGCTGTGATAGCACAGTACAACAAACTGCAAGGCTTAGAATCACAGAAATTCCTTGTTTCATTTTCTCACAGTTCTGGAGATGTCAGCAGGATTTGGTTCCTTCTGAGAGCAAGTCTATTCCATGCACTTTCTTGGCTTATAGATGCATTGCTCCAGTTTGTCCTGTTTTTTCATGTCCCTGGTGCCAATGTCTTCATATGAACACATCAGTCCTAGTAGATAAATGGCCCACCCTACCCCCATGGGAACCTCACCTAAACTAATCATACCTGCGGTGACCCTATTTCAAAGAAGATCCAGTTATGAGACACTGGATCTTAAAACTTCAACATTTCTTGGGGTAGGGAGGACTATTGAGTCCTTAATACCATTTTAAAGTTACTAATGCTCTTGCTCTTTATTTATATTTTGGGTTTCTACATAAGAGAAGTCATGCAATACTTAAATTTATTTCAGTTAACGTCATGGTCTAATAGTGCATCCATTTTCCTACAACTGACTCAAGGTTATCCTTCTTTATGGCAGAATAGTACTCCATGAATATAATCACTATGTATTACAAACATGTCCTAATAAAAATTAAAACTAAGAAAAAAAACAACTCTGACTGACCCAGCACCAGACAGTCCCAGCCCCATCAGAGCTTTCCTCCCAGCTTCACAACAAAGTCCAAACTCCACGCTGAGCTCTAGTCTTCATGTCTGCTTGGACCCTGATCCTAGATTGAGCTCTGAGCTATGTCAAAGCCTGTACACCATCAGACCCCAGCTAGAGCTCACCTGGGCCTTGCCTTTGGATTTCCTGTCTGGATCTGAGAATCTCAAATGGAGCCCCACCCCTTCTCCAGTCACTGGGTGAAAGTGGTCTGGCTTCTTGAACCAGGGCTCTGAGCTCCCTTCCTTCCCTAAAAGGATGCTGAGCAGAAATACTGGAGAAATGTGGTGAAGACAAAAAACATTAAAAATAAAAAACAAAAAAATGACTAGTAATTACAAGAGCTCCCAACTTAGGAACTCCATCTGGACCAGTCTGGGATCTCAGTTAATTCTTCCCTTGCATGATTAAATTTTGATAGCGATCATCCCACTAATACAACATACCAACAAAACAGAGGGGGGAGGTTGGTTGCTGTATGTTATTTATAGAATTAGGGTGGCCACTCACACTCCCCTGTGAAAGGCCTCAGGTTACAACCTGTTGGGTAACCTTAAAAGTTGAATAAGAATCTCTCTTAGAAGATTAGGAATATTTGCCGTGTTTGTTCCCATTTGTTGTCTTAGTATCAATTGGAAAACCATATTCTCTTTCCTCAAAACAATAGAAATAGGGGGAAAAATACAAGGAAGCCTCATATTTGCCTTGTGGGAATGTGGTAAATAAAAATAAACATCATCATTTTGTGCTTCATTGAGCTTTAAGAATAATCATGATAATTATACTCTAATTATCAGAAACTCTTAGGTATAAAAGAAATCTCATGAATGAAAACTCTTCATTTAAATATAACTTTAAAAAAAATAAACTTTAGAGGAAAAGAAAGAGCTTCAGCCCACCTTTGTTTAAGCCATTAATGTCTCCATGGCTGCAGGAAAATATATTTGCATGGCAGTCGGAGCTCCAAGGCCAACTGTGATCGGCAGGACCTCAGACTAGCAGGTGAGACAGGTGGCAGCCCTGTCCCACTGGTCCCCCTGGTGGCCTAGGGCCCCTTGCCTGTTCTTTCTGGATAGCATTTGACACAGCCTACAGCACCGGCAACAGTGAATGCACTGGGGCCCCTCTTAGCCTGGGCCGGGGTGCAGCTGTTTGGCAGCTGTTCGCGTCACCCCTCCTGCAGACTTCTGCCTTGTTACCCACAACGTCCACCCGCCTAGCCAAGTAAGCCCTGGTTAAAGACAATGTCACTGAAATGCTTGGTTGCCAAGCACTCTCAGTGTGTCTTGCTTTCCAACTTGTCATGCTGCTTCTGAATGTCTCCAGAACTTAAGAACTCGTATTTCCTATTTCCCACTCCAGCAACTCATCATACGTTCTCCCCTATATTATTCACTGATTTGCACGAGCAACCTTAAGCCAGTGGTATTGAGTCCTCAGAATACATTGAAACCACCTGAGTGCTTATGCACACATGCTTGCTCCCTCTACCTCCCACAACAGCGATCCAGCAGGTGTCTTATTTATTCTTCATCACTAGGACACAATTCCTGACACCCACAAGGAAGAGAGGTTTACTTGGCTCACAGTTTGTAGATGTTTCAGTCCACAGTCACTTGGTTCCAGGCAGGTAGCATGGCAGAGGAGAATTTATATAACAAAACAGCCTAGGGTTTGGCTCAGTTACTGGCTTAACAGCATCAAGCAACAGGGTTTTTCTATTCTTTCCTGCTATTCTTTGTGCTCATGATCACAAGATGGCTCTACCAGCGCCAAGTGTCACACACAGATGTGAGGACATCCAGCAGGGGAAAAGCAACATTTTTCTTGTTTACTTCTTTCTCTTTCTTTTTCTTCCTTCCTTCCTTCCTTCCTTCCTTCCTTCCTTCCTTCCTTCCTTCCTTCCTTCTTTCTCTTTGCAGTGCTGAGCACTGAACCTGAAGCTTTTGCACTGAGCTATATCCCAGCTCATTTTGTAATTTTGTTTTGTTTTGTTCTTGAGAAAGAGTGTCACTGAGTTCCCCAGGCTGGGCTTGAACTTTCAGTCTCCTGCTTCAGTGTCCCAGCGTGCTGGAATTACAGGCCTGTGCCTCCATATCAAGCTATTTCTTCAGGGTAAAGAAACCTGACCCAGGGGTCTCACAGCAGGTTTCTCCTTGTATCTCCTTGGCCAGAATAGTTTCACCTGCTCCTACCTAAAACAGTAGCATTTCAACCCAGAAGAATGGAACTACATGATTAGTCCTCCCCCGAAGTAGATAAGGGACAGGAGGGTGACTAAAATCAGGCGGAAGTGGGGCTGACTATTGGGAGGGTAACTCAGTGTCTGCCACGATGCGAACACATAAGAGGAAAGTTCTCCTGGGGCTGGGGTGATACAGCACAGTTTACAGGTGTCTGTCTAGGACTGAAGCCAAGAGATCAAACACCTTCACCGGCAAATCCAGGCTCTAGGTTGTCACAAGGCCAGAAAGCAGCCAGCTCCAGCTCAACAAAAGCAAAGGAGTCAATCAGCAGTCCACAGCGAGGCTATGTGTCACCACGAGCAGGGCCTGACGTTCTCTTCCCTCCTAGCTCTGACTCATACCTGCAATTCAGGGTAGCACTGTCACCATGGTGGGGCTTAGCGGAATGGAATATATAGATGGAACCATATGGTAACGTTGGGCCAAGTGAGCAGTGGTGGAATATGACTAATGAAACCCCCTAAGAAAACTTCCTTTGTTCTTGGAAGTACAGGTGATAGGAAAGAGGAATCTTGCCCAGGCTGAGGTGATTCCTTGTTGCTCAAGAGAGTAAACCTGAGGCACTTAGAGCCTTTGACTTCATGGAGCCAGTGTTTTTCTCCCAACAACTGAGCCTTAAGAGAATTGTCAAATTAGTAGCATCAGTCAGTTGACAAATATTTATTGCTCATCTACTACATGTCATGCACTCCTTCAAGATACAGGGCTGCTCTTGTGAACAAGATATAAATATGTGTGTGCAGAGATTTCTACTTGGGGGTTGGGGTGGACAGAAAACAACCAACAAGTAAATGAGATGATTTTAAGATACTTCTAGGTCTCCTTTTTCCCACCACCTTTTCTGTAAAGAAGAAGGAAATGTAATTTATTTTTATCGCTCTCTAAGCTCCTGGCTGGGGCAGATTCCTGTTACCAAGAGGCAAATTAACAGGACAAGAAGACCAGCAAGTTTGTTATACACTATACTCAGTATTCATCACGCAGAAGAGGGTTCCTGCATATAGCTTAGCAGCCTCAGTCTTTTAACAAAGGGAAATAAGTCTTACAGTGACAAGACAAAGGACCAAGAAGTCTCAGGCTTCAGAGGGCAGAAACTAGGGCAAGGTATTATTTATTTCAACTGTGTATTTCTCTTATCTAATTCTACTTATGTATGTTTTTTCCATCTTATTATTTTGCTACTATCTTCCCCTGTCATCTCTTTGAAGTGTTTCATTAGTTTTCTAAAAAAGATTTACACCTATTTTAATATCCCTGCTTTGTAGGAATCTATAATCCAATAGGTTATTTATCTGTTGTCTGGTTGGTTATTTAAAGGTTCTGCTCCAAATGCCCTTTCTTCTGGCCTGTGAGCTCATTTTGTCCTGGGGATTGTTTTCAACCCAACCCTGGTCTTCGTGGTATCACCTCAGCTGCACTGAGTCCAGGTGTAGGAAGGTATTGATGAGCTCCAGGCTCCAGAAAACCACAGTGGACTCTTTTCTCGCTAATAAAGAACTCACAAAGTCTTCCCCTTTTGCTCTTCAGGGAACACCAAAGTCAGGAGAGGCCTTTTCAGGGGAAATTGCTTAGAAGCAACTGCTCAAAGTTAGTTGACCCCCAAGTTTGTTGTTGTTACCAGCTCAAATCCCTTCCCTATAGAGGCCATCTGCCCTGACATCTTTCCCTAGACGACACCTATATCAGAGCCTGCGATTTCACAGGAGTAGGAGCAACAGAGAAAGAACAAGAGCAGACGTCCATCCTACCCTCTCTCCCAAGTCATTCTCCCCCAGCCAGTCTGAGCTGTGTCTCGCTCCAAGCCAAGACGGCCATTGGATGCCAAGGAAAGAGACTCTGAGAAGACTGGGGAACAGAGGCCTCTTTTTAGAGCACACTGGGCCCAACATGGGAGAAAGGAAGGGACTGGGCAGAAGGAAAAGTGGATCCACATTGTAAGGCCAATGAAGATGTCAGCTGACTCCATTGGCAGCTCCTATGCTGAGGTGGCCCTTCAAAGTTGGTCTGAATCTCAGCAAGCATCCCTGCCACACAGTGACCAGCCACCAAATGCAGCTGGCCCCAGGAAGTGGGTGGGATCTGGCCCAGCCACCCTCTCAGGTCTTCTAGCAGCTGAGAGGAGGCAGAAATTCCTTCCTGAAAGGGTACTGGCTGCACCCGACCCACTACACTACCCCACTCACCAGTGTGAAATGACCCTCAACATCTCTTTTCTCCTTCCTATTTCTTTCAGGATCCTTCCAGCTCTTATGAGGGAAAGCAGATGTGAAGGCAGCAGGCATGCTAATTTAGCATTTGAGTCAGAACTCTAATCAGCCCAGGAATTCTGACCCTAAAGAATTGTGTAGTTCTGTCCCTTTCCTTCTGTGATTGGTCTCACATAAGCCATTGTATTTCCCTGGAACAGACGTATTTTAGCTCATATGGTTACCCCAGCTCTCAGCTCTCTTGCTCAATGAAGCTCTCAGTTTTCCAAGGAGACTGAAGCCCAGTGAGTTCTCTGACACCCCAGGCAGTACTGAGTAGAGATTGCCATGGCCTGAAGGTAACCTCACCAGAGAGCTCTGCTGAGACACCAGGACCCCTGGCCAGGGAGACAGCACTGCTTTCCATGGGACCAAGGTCTGCTCTGTGTCCCTCCATCCCACTTGTTCCCAGCCCTGGGCCCCCACCACGCAGTGGCAGAGTCCAGGATCAAGCAGCAGGGGAGATGGACAGTGGGATGGGCTAGAGGACAAGAGGGACAGTGATGGTGCAAACCTAAGTGGTTCTGAAAATGTCTGTCCCCTTCACACACACACAGTGCCTCTAACTCAGCCAATCTCACCATCTCATCCAAACTCCAACTGCCATTTACTTTGTGATAAAATTCAATTTCCTGCAGATACTTTCAGGCTGTTCAATGAGTGACACTCTTTGAATGACTTATAAATATTTCAAGTGCATTTCTTCCCCCTAAATCTGTTTTTTTTTTATTTCAGTCTTGATCAAAGGCATCATCTTCATTAAGCCCAAATCAGAAATTTTAAAATCTCTATATTTTCCAAGTCCACTTCTGATCTATTCCAAAAGCTTTATAGCTTCTGGGTTCACCGTCTCCGTAAAGTACCTCATCTCTTTCTCTGTGTTTATCTTAGTCTCCGGCCCACTCACGTTTCACATAGATTACTGCCTGTATTAGTTCTCTACCACCGTGTGACAAAACATCCCCAAGCTCTGTGTCATAAAACAACAACTAATCATCTCCCTGTTGCTGTGGATCAGGAATCACAAAGGGGCTGCCTGGGTAACTGTGGCTCACAGCGTCTCACAAGGTCACAGTCAACGTGACAGCTGGAACTGTGGTTATCGGCAGCCGAGGATCTGTTCTAAAGACAGGTCATCCACAGAGCTGCTGCAACAGTGGCTCTTGAAAATAGTGGGTACAATAAAGAGTAAATGCATTCCAGGGTGATTCGGGGGCCAGGGTTGGAGGGCGCCCCCACCTCTGCATGCACATGACACAGACTTCCCAGCTAGACTGCTGAGGCTTGGTCAGCAGCTCAACTCACGTTAGTGCAGTGGCCTTGGACGAAAGTATTCAACTCCTCTAAGCCTTGGTTCCATCATCTTGAAATGGGATAATAGTAATACTTTCTTCATGGTAGTATTAAGAAGATTTAATGAACAAACCATTTAAAATTCTAGCAAGCATGTCTGGCTTATATTAAGGGCTTAAAGGTAGTAAGTACTTTTCAAGTGTATGGGTAGCTAATGGACATGGTGGTAACAGTTTTGACGGTTTGGTGATATTTTCTCCCTTTCTGGTTTTCAGCTTCTAGATCTGTACTGTCTGATACAGTAACCCCTGGCCACATGTAGCTACTGAATACACTTGAGGGGTCTAGTGCAAAATGAGGTGTACCATGAGGACAAAGTATCCAAACTTCAAAGATTTAGTACAAAAATATGAGAATATATCATTAACAGAATTCATCCTGATTAATGCTACAAAATTATTTATATATATATATATTAAAATTAAATTTATCATTTTTAAACGTTTAAATTGGCTACTAAGTTTTTAAAAATTATATGTGAGGCTTGTTTTATATTTCTTTGGGATAAGTCTTTTAGAAGAAAGTTACAAAGCTATTAAATGAAAAAAATAACATGCTATTGTATTTTCTTCCTCTGCGTAGCATGAGCTCCCCCTTCTCCCCATCCCCCC
>PVLA01007378.1:43043-106532 GCA_004027455.1 Hydrochoerus hydrochaeris | reverse complement strand
TACTAAGATTGTTATTTCTATCTGTACATGGGAGACCACTTCTAATTTGATTTCCTCTATAGCCTGATGCAGTTGTTTTTTTATTTCACTGGCTATCTTTTCAGAGATTCCCAGTGTGTTACTTTTGGGTTCCTCTATTTCAATGTCTTCTATACTTGTTTCTGGTGAACTATATTTTTGAGACTGCATTTTGCTTTTTCGTTTTGTCATTTTCACTCTGCCTGGTGTTTTCTATGTGTAGGAGGGGATCACACACACTCTTTTCACACACACCAAAGTCTTACAGTTAGTTGGGGGGTGTTTTACTACTCATCCTAGTTGTCCCCTGTACACCTCTATTTTAGGGGTATACTCACCACATTGATACAGTCAATCCGGTGCAATCCAAAATTCATCACCTGGGAGCAAAGTTCCAAATTTTCTCACACTAACTGGATCCCGCTGAGATCTTCTGATGTTCCAGTTGGTAGGGCAGGCCCATCTGTAGCAGTCCATGGCAGTTTTCAGTCTTGGGCAGGCCTCCTTGATGTCCCAGGTGGCAGGGAGGGCCCACGGGGCAGGTTCTGGGTCATCTACTCCTGAGGCAGTCTTGCTCTGAGTTCCTGGTGGCAGGGAGGGCCCTTAGTGTAGGTTCTGGGGATCTTACCCCTGAGGCAGGCTTGTGCTGAGTTCCTGGTGGCAGGTTGGGCCCTCGTTGGAGGTTCCGGGTAACCTCTGCCTGAGGCAGGCTTGTGCTGAGTTCCGGGTGGCAGGGTGGGCCCACGGGGGAGGTTCCAGGTAGCCTATGCCTGAGGCAGGCTTGCGCTGAGTTCCCGGTGGCAGGGCCGGCCCTCGGTGGAGATTCTGGGGAGCCTCGAATTTTGTTTCTTGATCCACTCTCCCTGTGTTTCTTTTTATTGCTGACCTGAGGCCTTCTACATTAATGGTTACAACTCAGCATACATTGGTGCATCTCTGCTATGCTATTCTCCTGTTGTTGACACTCCACTTTTCCTCTTCATTCATTTGTCTGTCCTGTTTGATGATCTTCCTATGCTCCTGCTCCTGGAGCCATGGTCATCTTTATCTCTCTCTAGAATATCCTTCAACACCCTCTGTGGTGTTGATTTGGTGGCTATGAATACCTCCAATTGTTCTTTATCATGGAATAGTCACTTCCCATAAATTCTGAAAGATAGTTTTTCAGGGTGTATAAATCTGAGTTGGAAATTGTTTTCTTTCAGCACTTGAAACACTTCACTCCAAGCTTTTCTTGACTTGATGATTTGTGTTGACAAGTCTGCCATGATTCTGATGTGTTTTCCTTTATAGATGATCTGCTTCTTTTTTCTAACAGCTTTTAATGTTTTTTTCTTGTGCTGAATTTCTGGGATCTTGATGAATATATGGCTTAGTATAGATTTAATTTGGTTTTAGCTAGTTGGAATTCTATGTGCTTCACTTATCTGTGTGCCAGAGCCTTTTCCCATGTTTGAAAAGTTTTATGCTATTACTTCTGTATAGAGTATTTTTATTTCATTTTGTTGACCACTGTTTCTTCACTGATACCTGTCCCTCTTAAATTATTTTTATTTGCATCATCTTGCAGCTGTTGAATTGTTATTTCCTGGTTCCTTGTTATGTTTAAGAGATCTTTCCTTTCACAATAGCTAGCTGTGATCCTGTCTTCAAGCACTGAAAGTCTATCTTCAGTCTCTTCCAATCAGTTTTGCTAGCTTTCAATTGACTTTTTAATTGCTTGGGTATCTCTTTGAATCTGTTTTGTGCATTGCAGTTCCTTTCTATATTGTTTGTTCAAGATTTCCATCATTTTCCTATGCTCCTGTTTTTTAAAATCTATGCCTTCTTTAGATAATCTCAGCAATTCTTTCATTGTGTTTGTGATTTCTTCTTTTACCTGAGACATTATTTTTGATGTAATTACTTTTACAGTCTCATGAAGTCTTTTCTTTACTTGAGTCACTAGCCTATCGGAGACTGCATGTGTGTGACTTACATTTTCTTCCATGAGTATATTTCCCAGACTTGTTCTGTGTGGGTTAGAGGTCTGAGATTGCCTTTTGCTCCTTTGTCTTGATATTCTCCTGGGTTTCTCTTCACAACCTGGTTGTTGGGTCCCAGGTACTTTCCACCTTGGTTGCCTCTCTGTGGTGCATGAGAATGGGACAGGCATCTGGGTTTCTTGGACCCTATGTTCCTAGGTAGATAGCAGGTGTGGGACAGGCTTCTCCAGACCCGTGAAGCTACACTGGGGCTTCCCCAGTGGCCAGAGGTGCATGGAGGTGGGGTTGCTTCTCTCAGCCTGTGTGTCTACACCAGGGCTCCTGCTATGGTGGCAGGTACAAAGGACTGCATTTGTCTGATTCTCCCAGTTGGCAATGGCTACCTGAAGGAACCAAAGATGTCCAATGGTGGTCTGTGGGTGCATGGGGCTAACCTGGCTGCATGTCCCTGCTTTTGCTGGCTTCCCACAGGGTCCATGCCTTCTGATGGCAGTGGTCAGCATGCAGAGGCAGATCTGGCTGGGTTCCCTTGGCCATGATGTTTGCCCACAAGAAGCAAGCCTTATGATGGCAACAACTGATAGGCAAAAGAAGATTTGGCTATGTCTCCAAGTTCTCACTTGTTTTCTGTTTGTGCCATAGGGAAGTCAAGCATTTTTTTTCATATATTTATTTGACATTTGTATATCTTCATATGAAAATTATGTATTCATCTCAGATGCCCATTTTTGGAATGAGTCTTTAACTTCGGGGAGCCTGATATTTTCACTTCTTTATATGTTCTACATAAAACTCCTTTGTCCGAGGGACAGTTGATAAAAATTATTTCCCAATATTTGGAGTTTCTTTTCACTCTGTTGATGATTTCTTTGTATGTGCAAAAACTTTTTAATGACATGAGTTCACAGTTGTTGATTCTTTGAAGTACTTCCCATGGAGTTTGGTTTTTGTTCATGACCTATCAGCCTACCCCTATGTCCTTGAGATTTCTACCTAATTTGTCTGCCAGCAGCTTTAGTGTTTCTGTCTTAATATTTAGACCTTTGATCCATTTTGACTTTAGTTTAGTACATGGTGCTAGGCATGGATCTAGTTTGGCATGTAGAAAGCCAGTTTTTCCAATACCACTTATTAATGAGATTGTCTTTCTTCCAGTGAACATGTTTGGCCCCTTTGTCAAAGATAAGGTGGCTGACTGTGTTTGTGGTTGTGTCTGTATCTTTTGTTTTATTTCATTTCCCCTCAAATCTGTTATTTTGCCAGTGCCACGCTGATTTTATTATAGAAGCTTTGTAGTATAATTTTACGTCTGGGATTGTGATGCCTCCTGCCTTGTCTTTGTTGCCCAGGATTATCTTTGTCATTCTAGGTCTCTGATATTTCAATATGAATTTTAGGATTGTTTTCCCTAGATTTGTGAGTCATGCTAATATTATTTTCATTTGGATTGCACTAAATCTGTATAACAATTTTGTGACTATGGCTGTTTTCACAATGTTGATTCTTCCCATCCATGAGCAAGGGATATATTTCCATTTCATTTTTTAGATTTTATTTTAAAAATGATACAACAGAATAAAATCTATCAAAACAAACCAATGTAAGAGATACAGGACTTCAAAACATTACAAAATCAACAATATTTGCCATGTCTTTTGATATCTTCAAAATATCTGCGGATATATTCAGACATAGTAAAAATCAAACAGAACAGAATAGAGTAGAAACAGTAAAAACAAAACAGTGAAAGAAGTAAAGAATTTCAAGACAAACCAATAGTAACTCCACAACTGCTACCATAATATATCTTGCTATCTTTGAAAGACTTACTCCTGCCATCGGATTTGACAAAACCAAACCAAACAAAAGAAAATAAAACTCAACCCAACAAAACAATGGGAGTGATATAGGACTTCAAAACAAGACCATAGGGAACCTACAGTGGCTAAAATTCTCCCAAGGAGATACCCCCTACTTGTCACACTGTGTAGCACTATCCTCCGAGCCTATGATGAGACAACTGGCTCTAGACCTGCAATGTTAGTGAAACACCAAAGCACCACAGGCATCCAATTGCATTTTATCTCAAAAGCTATCATAGCCTGTATTTCTCCAGATAAGCCAGTTGCTTACAGCTGGAGTGTGGTAAGGGGTGTGTGTGTATGGGGAGTATTTCTTATTTGACAGCCTGTATGCTGGAAGTAGCTGGGGTCTGGCTGGCCAAGTCCAGTGGTGGTCCATGCATGGCACTGGTTCCCAGATGGTGCAGCCTTGTTCTCTCTATCCCTGGTCCGCTAATAGTGCTGACTCACAGTGAGGTGCTGGGGTCTGGCTCATCCACACTGGTGGTGGCCTGTGTGTGGCACTGGCTCCAAGACTGGCTTGCTTCCTAGTGTGGCCTTCTTTTCTCCACCCCTGGTCCACAAATGATGCTGACTCTCAGGCAGAGGCTGTCATCTGGCTGATCCAGTCTGGTGGTAGCTTGCACACTGCACTGGTTCCCAGACATCTATCTTTCCATTTTCTGAATTCCTCTTCACTTTCTTTTTTCAGAGAACTATAATTTTCAGTGTATAAGTCTTTTACTTCCTTTGTTAGATTGATTTCTAAATATTCCATTTTTTGGATGTTATTGTGAAGGATGTAGTTCTTCTAATTTCTTTTTAAGTGAGTGTGTTGTTTGTGTACAGGAAGGCTATTTACTTTTGAGCATTGACTTTGTATCCAGCTATGCTGCTGAATTTCCTTATTAAGTCCAGAACTCTTTTGGTGGAGTTTTTGGGGGTCTTCTATGTGGAGTATCATGTCATCTGTGAATAATGATAATTTAACTTCTTCCTTTCCAATCTTTATTCCTTTATTTTTCTCTCTCATCTAATTGCTCTGGCTAATGTTTCTAGAACTATGTTGAATAGGAATGGTGATAGTGGTCTTCTTCCTGGTTTTAGAGTGAAAGCTTCAGTTTTTGACCATTAATGTGATGTTGGCTGTTGATTCATCAAAGATGGATTTTATCAGATTGAGGTAGAGATCATTTGTTCTGATTTTCTGTGAGTTTTTTTTCCATGAATGAGTATGTGACTATCAAAAGCTTTTTCTGCATCTGTTGAAATGATCATGTGGTTTTTGTTTTTCTCTCTGTTAATATGGTGTATTATATTTATTTATATGCATATCTTGAGCCATCCCTGAATTACAGGAATGAATCCTACTTGGTCATGGTGTATAATCTTGATGATATGCTGCATTGTTTGTTAGGATTTTATTGAGGATTTTTGCATCCATGTTCAACAGGGAGATTGGCATGTAGTTCTCTTCTTTTGGTTGGTTCTATCTCTTGTTTTGGTGTCATGGTAATACCTCCAGGAATGATTTAGGGAGAATTGATTCCCTTTTAACTTCATTAAATAGTTTGAGGAGTATTGGTGTTAAACCTTCTCTAAATTTCTTGTAGAATTCAGTTGCCAATACATCAGGACCTGGGCTTTTTTGTTGCTAAGTTTTTAATTATGTTTTTAATTCTATTAACTAATACTGAGATATTCAACAGTTTTACATTTTCTTGAGCCAGCTTTGATACTTCATGTTTCTAGGAATCTGTCCATTTCTTCTGTGTTATTGAACCTATGATCGTAAAGGTTTTCAAAGTAGGTATTGATGACCTGTATTTATACAGGCTCTGTAGTGATTTCATCTTTTTTCTTCATTACTGCATGAATTTGCATTTTTTCTTTCCTTTTTTAATAAGATTGGCTAGGGGTTTATCAATTTTATTTATTCTTTCAAAGAACCAACTCTGATTCATTGATTCTTTGTATTGTTTTCCTAGTCTCTATTGCATTAATTTCTGCTCTGATCATTATAATTTCTTTCCTTATTTGGGCCTTGATCTTGACTTGCTCTTTTTCTATAAGTTTGAGGTGCAGCATTAGGTTGTTTATTTATGCTCATTCTGTTTTCCTTATATGAGCATTCACCACTATACATTTCCTTCTGAGGAATACTTTTCTTGTATCACATGGGTCCTGGTAAGTTGTGTTTGAATTTTTGTTTGATTTTATATATTGTTTAATTTTATTTTAATTTCCTGTGTGAATCATTGATTGTTCAGTAGAGTGATATTTAATTTCTATGTGTTTATGGAGCTCTTGCAGATTCTTTTGTCATTAATTTCCAATTTCCTTGCATTGTGGTCAGATAATATACATGGAATAATTTCAATTCTTTTGCATTTACTTAATCATGTTCTATGGGCTAATATTATGGTATATTTTGGAGAATTTTCCATGTGCATTTGTGAAGAATGTGTATTCTGATGTCACTGGATGGAACACTTTATGCATGTCTACTCAGTCCATTTGTTCACAATTTTGGTTCAGTTCTGCTATTTCTTTGCTGAGTTTTATCTAATTGACCTATCTCCTTGTGAAAATGGGGTGTTAAGGTACCTCATTATGATTGTATTATTGCCTATTTAATTTTTCATTTCTATTAATATTTGTCTCACATATGTGGGTGCTCCCATATTTGATTCATGCATATTTATGATTGTAACCTCTTCCTCTTGAAGTTTTCCCCTAACAAGTATGTAGTGACCTTCTTTATCTCTTTTGATCATTCTTGATTTGAAGTTTACATTGTCTGCAAACAGAATAGCTATTTTTGCTCTTTTATGGGTTCCTATTGCATGGAAAATTGTATTCCATCCTTTGTCTTTCAGTCTACATATTTCCTTCTGCATGAAATCTGTTTTGTGTATACAGCATATTGTTGGATTTTGTTTCTTGATCTACTGTGCCAGTCTGTTTCTTTTGATTGGTGAATTGTGTCCACTTATGTTAATGGCTATGACTGTTATGCATTGGTTTATCATTGTCATGATATCATTCTGCTGCTGGTTTCCTAATTTTTCCTGTTTAACTACTTGTCCTGCTTGTTGATTTTTCTCTGTTGTTGTTCTTGGAATTGTGGTCATTTTTATCTCTTTTTAGAATACCTTTCAGTACTTTTTGTAGGATTGGTTGGTTGATCATGTAGTTCTTCAGTTGTTCTTTGTCATGGAAGTATCTTATTTCTCCATTGATTTTGAAAAATAGTTTTGCAGGGATATGGTTGGAAGTTGTTTTATTTTTGTACTTGAAATACTATATGTTTTTCTTGACTTGATGTTTTGTGTTGAGATGTCTGCCATGATTCTGATAGGGTTTCTTTTATAGATGATCTATTTTTCTCTAGTGGTTTTTAATATTTAGTTCTGATGGTGAATTTCTGGGATCTTGATTATTATATGTCAAGGTGTGGATTTATTTTGATTATGGCTAATTGGGGTTCCGTATTAGTATTCCTTACTTATCTGTATGTTTGTTTTTTTCCCCTTTTTTGGGAAATTTTGTGCTACTATTTCCTCAAATAGTCTTTTCATTTCATTTGTGTTGTTTCCTTTTTTTTTTTTTTTTTGTACCGGGGATAGAACTCATGACTGTGTGCCTGCAAGGCAGGCACTTATACCGCTGAGCTAAATCCCCAGCACTCATGAGTGTTGTCTACTTTTCCCCCCACCTATCAACCTTATATTGTTTCTGTTTGCATCATCTTGCAGATGTTGGATTGTTATTTTCTGATTCCTTGTTAATGTTAAGAGCTCTTTCTTTTCATGATCACTAGCCACAATCTTATCTTCAATGTCTCAGAGTTTGTTTTCAATTTTATTTATGCTGTTTTGCCAGCTTTCAATGGAATTTTTGATTTTCTGTGTACATCCTTAAATCTGTTTCATGTATTCTAATTGTTTCCTCTATTGTTCATTCAAGGTTTCCATAATTTTCCTATGCTCCTCTATTTTTTAATCTGTGCCTTCTTTGGATATACTCACCAATTCTTTCATTATGTTTATCATTTTTTACCTGAGAGATTATTTTTGATCTGATTTCCTTTACAGCCTCCTAGAAATTTTTCTTTACTTCTATTGCTATCATATGAGAAATTTCAGGTATGTAATTTCCAATTTCACCTATGTTTTATCTCCTTTACTGGAACTGGATGGGCTGGAAATTTGAGACTGCATTTTGTTCTTTCATTTTTGCATTTCCCTGTGTTCCTCTGAATCATCCAGGTGTAAAGTCCTAGTTGCTTCCTGCACTGGCGTCTTGTCTAGAAGTGGGCCTCACTGAGGGTTGCCATTGGTTTCAGGTCTGTGTGCCCAGACTTCTGTTCCCTGTGGGCTCCATAAATGGTTCCCAGACATAGGCAGGTCACTGTGCACAGTCCCTGAGGGCCTCACTGTGGGTTCCCAGATGACTGAGGGTCACTGGGTACAGGATTCCAGTCCTTGGTAGCCTCAGAGACAGTTCCTGGGTGTCAGTGGGTTGCAGGGGCAGACTTCTAGTCCCCACAGTCCTCACCAAGGGTTTCTGGATGACTTCAGGATACTGGGAGCAGACTTCCAGTCCCTATAGTTCTCACTGAGGGTTCCCAGATGATTACTGGTCACTGGGCATGGACTTCCAGCATTAGAGATAGTTTCTGGGTGTAAGTCATTGGGCACAGACTTCAAGCCACATGTGTTACAGCAAGGGTTCCCAGATGACTGAGAGTCTTGAAAAGATTTCACATACCAAAAGAAATCATCAACAGCATGAAAACACAACCCATTTTTGCCAGCTGTTCATCAGGCAAAGGACTAATATCTAGAACATATAAAGAACTGATACAAATCAGACCCTCCAAATTCAAAGATCCAATCCAAAGATGGGCATCTGAGATGAATAGACACTTCTTAGAAGAAAAAGTACAACCATAAAATAAATATATGAAAAAAATTCAACATCACTGGTCAATTGAGAAATTCAAATTAAAACAACACTAATTCCATCTCACCGCAGAAATAATAGGTATCATCAAGAAATCAGCCAATAACAAATGCTCATGTGGCTGTGTGGAAAAAGGAACTCTTTTTTACTGTTCAGGGGAATGTAGGCTTGTGCCACCGCTGTGGAAATCAGTGTGGAGATTCCTCTAAAAGCTAGGGTTGGAGGTTCCATTTGACCCAGCTAGTCTCCTCCTGGGTATCTCCTTGGAAAAACTAAAAGCATCATGCCACAGCAATATATGTACACTCATGATTATAGTGGCACAGTTTGTAATAGGTAAATCTTGGAAACAACTCAAATTCCCATAAATTGAGGAATGGATAAAGAAGATGTGACATTTTTATATAATGGAGTATTACTCAGTCATAATGAAGAATAAAATTTAGACATTTATAGATAAATGGATGGGCCTTGAGACCATAATCATAAGGGAAATGCATCAGATACATGTGTATAGATATCACATAATTTCTGTGGTGTGAGAAACTGAAAGAGTAAATATATCCAAAATGTACCAAAGAGATGGTGAAATATGAAGAAACCATCCAAAAGGAAAAGGAAACTAGACTGGGGAAGGGAGAAAGGAAGGAAAGGAAAGAAAAAATGAGAAAAGAAGGATAAAAGGAAAACAGCTTTGTGAATTGGGGAAGGAAGGTGGGAATGAAGGGAGGGAAGAGGAATGGGAAAAATGAATCAAGTTATATAATGTACAAGTACAAATTCTCTATAATGAATGTGATTATTATGTATACCTAAATTGTACCAACAAACTTAATTAATTTGCTTTTTAAAAATGAGCTTTCATCTAATAAAGGATCCAAGTGAATTTTCTTTTCTACCATTGTTCACTTCCCACCGAAGGTAGCCTGACTTTTTGCAAGACCTAGTGGGCTCATGCCTTTCTCTACCCTGTTGCTTGTCCCATACTCACTGTGGTGTCTGTGTTGCTTCCCCAGAAATTGACACCACCTGCATAACTGGTAATGTTGAGCATGACAATGCCTTGTAGGCTTGGTAAGGAGATGGCTTCTCCATCGCACTGAAAGAAAAGAGTCTTGTTGGATGGTTTTTCATATACCAATGTGAAGGGACATTTACAGAGATGGGGGGTGCTATATCTTCTCTTCATAGTATCATTTTCTTATTTATAAAGTGGAAACTCCCATCAATGTCTTCCTCCCATGATCTGTGAGCAAGGATCACAAAATTAAAGCTTTGGAAGAACTTGGGCTTTTGGGGGAAAGTTGATTTCCAAGACCAAGACCTTTCCTGTGTCCATATTGAGGAAGAAATACTCTGTTTTCTACTGACCTCTAAATGCACTCGTTCTTCCAGTTTCCTGTAAGAGTGCTGCAAAAGTTCCTTGCTTCCCAGAAGACCATACCATATCTTGTTCTTTAAGCGGCTACTTCAGAGAGATAAAGGTAGAGAGTCAAAGTTAGAAGGTGAATAATATAATGGTAAATAGATTGGGAAAGACAGGGAAGGAGATTAGCTTATTTTTCAAGTACCTTAAATGCTTTTTTATGGTGAAGAGTCATGCTAGATAATAAATGGACACAAGAGGGGCTCCTGGAGTTGTGCAACCAGTATCTTAATGCCAACACTTGCAGAAATGTGCTCATGGGATCCTTTGCACCTTCTGTATCCTGTTATTGGTAAAATTCCTACTTATTCTTGCTGCTAATATTGGTCCTAACTTGGATTAAACAGGCTATATTTAATAATATGCTCATAAAAAACTAAGCACAGATAACACATGTATGCCAGCTATACTGGCAATGTCATTCCAGGAGAACATGATTTCATGTGCTTAGAATCAATTTTATATAAAATGTTTGTCCTAGACTGCAATTTTTTGATGACGTGAATTTTCTGACTTAGTGGAGGACTTTTTCAAACGCTGTAACCTAATATTAAATACTTAATTCAATGTTATAGAACATAAGTTAGTTTAGTAAGGAGATGCAAAAGAGGAGTAACTGAAGAAAATATGAGACAGGCAAGGACATCAGAAGACTTGGGCATGGAGAAGGAAGAACAAGGTCCTGTTGTCTGTAGGATTTCTGATAAAAAAAACACACAAGGAGTTTAAAACCATTATAAATACCAGCTATATTTTACAATGAACTTTTAAAACAGAGCCATAGAAATGAGCTATCACAGGGAATGAGTGGAAATAGAAGGCTAGTTAATACAAGGCTAGACTCTGTTGAAAGCCATAGGGTTTCTGGGCACTTTAGTTTCTTCATTTATCAAAACAGAGATTTAATTATGTTCAAGTATAAAATGCCTAGAATAACAAAAACAGTTCTGAAAAGAAAAGAGAAAAACCTGGAGAAATTTTATCTCTCAGTTTCAAATTTACTAGAAAACTACAGTAATCAAAATAGTGTGTTATTTGCATGGGATTGATAAATAGATCAATGAAATAGAAAGTTCCAGAAATAAGCTATTACATTTATGGTTAATTGATTTTCAATAAAGATGCTAGCAAATTCATTGAAGAAATAATTGCTTTTTAGAAATATGGTGGTGGAATAGTTATGTATCCTCATGCAAAAAGACTTATTTAGACTATTAGCTCACACCATACATAAATCAATACAAATTTTAAAAGAAAACTTAGGAGAAAAATTTCAAGACCTCAAATTGGGCAAATATTTCTTAGACACGGCATCAAAATCATGATCCATAAAGAAATAAAATTAACCATTTGAGCCTTATGAAAAGTGAGAATATTTTTCCTTCAAAAGATAACCACTATAAAATGCAAAAATAAGCAAGAGTCTGGAGAAACTATTTGTGAAATCTTATATGAGGAACACTTTTTCTCATATCAGGTTTATTCCAAGTAAAAGATTCTAGTGGCAGTGGCAGTGAAGAGGTCAGAGTGCTTCTTTTTACTTACAGTTTCAAATTACAAGAACTTTGAGGCTGCTTTGGGGAATGTCTGTAGTACAAAAGTTCCAGAAGATGGCAAGTGGGCCAATACTTGGTGGCGTAAAATACATGGGTCCAGAGAAACCAGGTGAGGAACACCAAGAACCAATAAGACAGTCTTTGATATTTCACAGTCTTGATGAGCAAAAACAGAACTGGAACCATTACTAGTACCTAATTAAGCTCTTGCAGACAGAATGAAGATAGGCATTTTGCTGAACTGGTTCAAAGTATTTTATTTTCAATGATAGTAACACAGGGAGCTATGTTTGCCCAGAAATCCTCAGGTCAGACTGTGAGAGGAATTTCAGCTTCAGGATGGCAGTATAGTGGTTACAGACCAATCTAACATTTGGGGCAAGCTGTCCCACTTGGCTAGTCTCAAAACCAGTGTATTTTGCTTTCAAAGGACCTTTTTATTTTTATTCCTTATCTGAGAGGTAGGAAATACAGAAATATGCGTCTGTCATGTGATCATATGCTCACATATAGGGAGGAAGAGATTCTTTTTCTTACTTGTATTGTTTGGGGTGTTCTTCTTTTCTAGTGTTGAACTCCAGAGATATTTTAGCATCCAATCCAATTCCAAAGTAGTTGTTCATGACACACTTTTCTTTGAAGTGTCTGAAATTAGCAAAGAAGAGAGCAAAGGCTGATAGGAAAAAGAAATGCTGCTGTGATTGGGCTGCAGAATTTATTGCATAATGGAAAATCACTGAGGGAAGGTCTACACTTTGGGCACAAGCCACAATGTTTTTGAGATGTGCTTGTAGATGTTCTATTGTATTACTAACTAGAGTGTTATCTGTAAGAGAAAACAACCTGCTAGTTGAGATTTCAGTGGAACTGAGATTCATAGTAAAGAAACAATATTCATGATGTTCATTATACTGGAAGTATAACCTATATTTTTTTCCATATATAAGAGAAGAAAATAGAATTATCAGTTTATTACCATGACAAAATTTTTGAGTACAACAGATATAAATGTATCCTGAATGTTGTCTGTAGTATTTATCTCAGTGATGTCTAACTTCTTTGTAGTATTTTCATATTAAAAGACAGAGTAACCACCTATGTGGAGGGAAATACAGATAAGAGTGTAGATATGTATACAAGAAAAAAGCTAAGAAATCTTTTGAATTTCTTGTGTCAATTGAAGGTATTTGCAGCAAGACTGGTCATGTGCTGGTTTTACCAGCTCCTGTAAATTAATTAGCTGTATCTGTTCCCAAGTATGCATTCAATGACATTATATAAGTAGCTTGAAATAGGCCATGGTTGAGGGCTTACACTAGGGATAAATTCCCCCCAATATGCTAGTTCTTAATGCAATACTGATGAAAGCACATTAGGTAGATCTATGAAAACTCACACCTGAATTTAAGCCAGTGGTAGCATGGAGGAGAGTCGGGACAAGGGTGATTGAAAATAGGAATAAAATTTTTCATTGTTAAATTATTTTAGAAAACATAGTTGTTTACAAGCAAATGAAAATAAAATGCAACTTACCACAACCTGTGGGAAGCAATGAAAGTGGTCCTCACAGGAAAATTTATTGCACTGACTTCCCACATTAGGAAAACAGAACAAACACAAATAAGCAACCTGATATTACACCTGAAACATCTAGAAAAAGAAGAGCAAGCCAAGCCCAAAGCCAAAAGAAGGGAGGAAATTATAAAGATCAGAGTAGAAATTAATTCAAGAGACTAAGAAAACAATTCAAAGAATCAATGAATCAAAGAGTTGGTTCTTTGAAAGAATAAATAAAATTGACAAGCCCCTAGCCAAACTAATTTAAAAAAGGAAAGAAAAGACTCAAATTCATGCAATACAGAATGAAAAATGAGAAATCACTACTGACCCTGTGGAAATACAGAAGATCATCAACAACTATTTTGAAAACCTCTATTCTCTTAGGTTCGATAACACACAAGAAATGGACAGATTCCTAGAAACACGCGAACCACCAAAGCTGCATCAAGAAGATGTAAAACTGCTGAATAACCCAATTTCTATTAATGAAATTAAAAATATAATCAAGTCCCTACCAACAAAGAAGAGGTCAGTCCTAGATGGATTCACTGCAGAATTCTACAAGAAATACAAAGAAGACTTAGTGCCGACACTGCGCCAACTCTTCAATGAAATTGAAAGGGAAGCAATTCTCCCTAAGACATTCCTGGAAACAAATATCACTCTAGTAACAAAACCTGAGAAAGACCCAACTAAAAAAGAGAATTACAGGCCAATCTCCCTAATGAACATAGAGGCAAAAATTCTCAATAAAATATTGGCAAACAGGACACAGCAAATCATCAAGAAGATTATACACAATGATCAAGTGGTATTCATCCCAGGCATTCAGGGATGAACATACTTAAATCAATAAATGTAATCCACCATATCAATAGAGCCAAAAGTAAGAATCACATGATCATTTATACACTATGACCAAGTGGTATTCATTCCAGGCATTCAGGGATGAACATACATAAATCAATAAATGTAATCCACCATATCAATAGAGCCAAAAGTAAGAATCACATGATCATTTTTATATATGCAGAAAAACCTTTTGATAAGATCCAACACCCATTCATGATAAGAACCTTACTGAGAATTGGAATAGATGGTCTTTACCTCAATATGATAAAGGCCATCTATGACAAACCAACAGCCAGTGTCATATTAAATTGCCAAAAACTGAAAGACTTTTACCTTGAAATCAGGCACAAGACAAGGATGTCCCTTATCACAGCTCCTATTTAACATAGTACTGGAAATACTAGCCAGAGCAATTAGACGAGAGAAACAAAAGGAGTAAAGATAGGAAAAGAAGTTAAATTATCATTATTTGAAGATGACATAATACTCTACATAGAAGACTCCCAAACCTCCATCGAAAGTTTCCCAGATATAATAAATAAATTCATCAGTGTAGCTGGATACAAAGTCAATACTCAAAAATCAATAGCATTCTTATACATTAAGAACAAAATCAATGAGAGAGAAATAAGAGAAGCCACACCCTTCACACTAGCATCCAAAAATGAAATACTTATGAATTAATCTAATGAAAGATGTAAAAGAGTTGTACAGGGAAAATTATAATACCCTAAAAAAAGAAATTGAAGAAGACCTCAAAAAATGGAAAAGCATCCCTTGTTCATGGATAGGAAGAATAAATATTGTAAAAATGGCCATTCACCCAAAATTGTTATACACATTCAATGCAATCCCAATGAAAATACCACTAACATACCTCATAGATCTAGAGAAATCACTCCTAAAATTCATCTGGAACCAGAAGAGACCTAGAATAGCAAAGGCAATTCTAAGCAGCAAAGGCAAGGCAGGAGGCATCACAATCCCTGACTTGAAGTTATACTACAAAGCTACTGTAATAAATTCAAGATGGTATTGGAATAAAAACAGACCTGAAGATCAATGGAATAGATTAGAAGATACAACTACAAACACACTCAGCCACCTTATCTTTGACAAAGGGGCCAAGCATGTTCACTGAAAGAACGACAGTCTCTTTAATAAATGGTGTTGCAAACACTGGCTATCCATATGCCAAAAACTAAAATTAGACCCATGTCTATCACCATGTACTAAACTAAAAACTAAATGGATCAAAGGTCTAAATATTAAAACAGAAACACTAAATCTGCTGGAATACAAAGTAGGTAAAAATCTTGAAGACATAGTGGTAGGTAGAGAATTCATGAACAAGAACCAAACTGCACAGGAAATACTTCACAGAATCAATAACTGGGATCACATCTTATTAGAGTTTCTGCATGTCCAAAGAAATCTCCAGCAGAGTGAAAAGAAAACCTACAAACTAGGAAAAAATCTTAGAGAACTGTCCCTCAAAGACTTCTGTCTAGAACTTACAAAGAATTAAAAAAAATCAGACCCCTGAAATTCAAAGACCCAATCCAAAAATGGGCATCTGAGATGAACACACAGTTCTCACATGAAGAAATATGAATGGCAAATACATAGATGAAAAAATGTTCATCATCATTGGTCATTAGAGAAATGCAAATTAAAACCACACTGAGATTCCATCTCACTCCAGAATGAATGGCCAGGATCAACAAAACTACCCACAACAAATGCTGGAGATTCTGTGGGGGAAAAGGAACTCTTGTGCACTGTTGGTGGGAGTGTAGACTGGTGCAACCACTGTGGAGGTCAATCTGGAGAGTCCTCAAAAAGCTAGGGTTAGAGGTCCCATTTGACCCAGCTATTCCATTCTTAGGCATATTCCCAGGAGATCTGAAAACATCTTACCACAGTGATATATGCGCACCCATGTTTATAGTGGCACAATTTGTAATAGCCAGATCTTGGAAACAACCTAAGTGCCCATTAACCGAGGAATGGATAAAAAAATAGTGGTACTTTTATACAATGGAGTACTACTCAGCTATAAAGAATGATCACATTGAGATATTTATAAATAAATGGATGCATCTTGAATCTATACTCATAAGTGAAATAAATCAAACTCACATGTATAAATACCGTATAGTCTTCCTAGTGTAAGAAATGGTAAGAGTACAGAAGATTTTATGGAAATCACAGTTCACCATTATACTGCTTTGATGTCTTATGTTTTAATTCATTGTTTGGAATGGTTTTCTTCTTAATATATGTGATAATATGAATAGTTACTTTGAAGACAAGACAATATGGCAGCCACTGTTGATTTAATATCATCTTGCTGTGAAGTCCTAACATGCTCTTGTTTTTCTATTACCATTGGTTCTATCAGGTTGTGTCTTATTGGATTTTAATATGTATGATAGTAAAAACAAAATTTTTATGGAAAATGAGATAATAGAGCAGCCATTGTTCATCTTTGGTTATTTGGTTCAGAATGCCTTGCAATACTTCCATTCTCTTGAGTGGTTTTATTCTATTTTGTTGTGTTTGACATTATTGTGTGTAAAGCTAAGCTCAACTATTTCAAAGAAAGAGACATTATGGTAGCTACTGTTGATATCCAATTGTCTTGTTGTGAAGTGCTGTGTTGCTTGCCTTGTTCTGTTCTGATCTGCTTAGATCTGTCCTCTTTTGTTTTATTCTCTTTAAAAAAATAAAACATAGTTCTTAATTGTGCCTTCATTTTGAGAGACCAAAGATTAGTATAGTTTATCTATTTAATCATAGCTAAGTTTTTCATTTATTACTAAACTGACTTTAAGTAATTCCCATAAGATTTACGTCCCCCACCACAGCCCAGAAAGTGGTTTCTCTAAAGAATGTATGGACTGATTTTCTTAACATCAGTTAGAGAAACTGATTTTGAGTATTTTCAGTTCCCTGTGCTTAAAGGTAACAGTGGAAACATATCCTCTAAAACAAAAAAATAGCTAAAATATTTATTAAGTTTGCATAATAATGATAGTAAATGCTAACACTTAAAACATTTAACTATGGATTTTAAGCAATGTTCAGTGTAAGTATTTTTCATATATAAACTGAGGAAATACAAAAAAATCATGTGGGAAATTCTATAATTTTCTTTATTAGGTGTGAGTAAACGAAGGCTCATATTGGTTAAGTCACTGTATAGGTAAAACAACTAGTAAGTAGAGTCACAATTTTCCTCTGGATAGCTTGAGACTGTGCTCTAACCAGAGAGAGGATGAAGGCAAAAAAAAATCAGAGAGAAAAAAAGGGAGGTAGAGGAAGCAGGGAAGGTGCATGTTGGGTAAGTGGATGAAAGTGAACCTATAAAATTATATACATGGACAATCCTGCCAAAATGAATCTAATTAATCTGTACAATCAATATGTATTAATAAAAAAGATAATAGGGTTAAGTACTTACATGATTTCAGGTGTAAAATATAAATGTTTCATGTTAAGGTTATCTAGGTCTTCACTTCTGAGAGAAGATATAGAGGACAAAGTGCCATGACGAGAGCCTAGATACAAAGGACATCACTTTGGTGTCGCATATATACTACAAAAAGCCTTTCCTATCATTTGTACTTGACCCTATTTACTCAATTGTAGATGGGCCAAACTCAGTTGACTTTCTCTTAAATAATACTCAGGTTTCTCATTCTGAAGAGGTATCCTCTCTGATGAATGGGGACTTCACTATTGGAGACCTCTGCAGAGAACTCCAATCTCCTGCCTGAAGTATGGCACATAGTGGGAAGAAAGAGCAAGAGACAAAATAGGAGTTTTTCAGGGATCTGGGATGACCATTTGTTCTCAGGGAACAAAAGAGCATAAGGCACCCAGAACCTTGGTATTTATTCACTGAGGAAAATGGTGAGAGTATTGCAGACAGATATGCTGTAGACAATTGTCGAGGCTGGCAAGGCTTGTAACAGAGGGATCAAAGCATTTTTACAGATGGGATAGGAAGAGCCAGATTTAGGTTAAGGTTAATGAATAACCTGCTTTGTAGCCAATTCTGGGAAGGAATTTTCCTCTGGAGTCATGCAGGCCTCAGCAGAGACATTATTTCAAATCTTAGGCTCATAGTATCACAGTTTGTCTAACTGAAAATATGGCCATTGATAACAAACAATGCTAGTCAGTTGTCAGCCACCTATTTTCCTGAAGATGCATGCACAGCCTCAGCCAGACTCACTAATTAAAGTGAAAGCCAATTTAGGGAAGTAATCTCTACACAACCTGCCCTGCTTGCAAGTGAGCACAGTCATACTTGGGTCTGGGGGAGGGCGAGGTGGTGTCCTCCACACTTAACTAAGAGAATAATAAGGCTGGGATGCTTGTTTTGGCAGTGAAAACAAAATCAGTTTCATCAGGCAAGCTTTTTCAAAGTGCATAATGGAGTCATTTGAACTTTGGTGTGAGATCTTATAGTGTGAGATTTTTGGAAAAAAGGGAAAACTGTCTACTAGAGTAAGATTATGACTGAAGGAATATGAATGAAAAAGCACATTTTTTCATTTATCTTTTTACTTTTTTATTAGTGCATGTTTTCAGTACATAATGATTACATTCCTCATGGGATCTGGTACGTACATAACACATTTTAATTCTTTTTTCATCTGCTTCCAATCTCCATCCTCCCTTCCACATTTTTTTCCTTTTGCAAAAGATCTATTTCCCTTTTCCTATTCCTTATCATTTATGTTGTTCTTTATTTATATTTTGCGTTTCTCATATAAGAGAAATCATGCAATGTTTAAGCCTGTATATTTCACTTAAAATTATGGTTTCAAGATATGTTCATTTTCTTACGAATGACTCAAGTTTGTCATTTATGTAATAATATACTCAACTGTATATAAATGCCACACTTTCTTTACACAGATTTATCTTGGGGAAGTATCTGACACTGATGAAGGCTAGAATAAGAGAAAAAGAAGAGAAAGATACTTACGGTGTCTTAGACTCATCTGATTAAAATCCTCTGAGTAATTATCTCCCAGGAAGAAAGATGATGTAAAGTTCTTAACTGATATTGTCTGTCTGCTTTCCTCATCCAGAACTACAGAGTAAAAAGTGGAAGGGAATAAGGCAGGGAAAAGGGAGAGAAGGCAAGAGGGAAGGAAGAGGAAAAGAAGAATTTTTCACATTTATTAAACATTTATTGAGTGTCTTGTTTAGTCAGTGTCAGTTAGTGTAGGCATAGGTAATGGAGACTCATTTAACAATCACCTATCCTCCATGATGCTTTTTGTACTCTCAGCTTCCTTAAAGTTTTACTTCCATGACTAATCAATGCCGCAAATTTTTCTGGTTTATAAGTTATTCTTTTTTTTTCCTTTGGCACTCAATATATGTGGTTGTGAGTAGAACCTTGGGCCAGGCATAGGAGAGAGAAGGGTGAGAAAATTTCCACTCTCTACCTCCATTCTGTTACTTGATTTACTCACATGATTTTTGTCTAGATCTGAGCCTGCAGGAAAATACTAATCCTTTATTCAAATATCTCACCCATACCCAGACCATTGGAGAAGTCATCTTCTTTCCATTAACTTACATGCTGCATAGCTCAAGTACTCAGTCTGTCCAAAGCCCATGAATTCAATCATTATCCAATAAAGAAGCCTTTACTTGTCCCACACCCACAAGCTGTACTGCTAAATCTATCATATGGATTAATGGAGCAGACTGAGGGTCAGTTTTGACAGTTATGACTATCTTAGATTAATCTGTGCTTTACTACTTGGGAACTAACTATAGAAACAGATACTAATAGTGAATTTAATTTTCTACAATGCACATTCTTAAATTTCTTTCATTCTTAAAAACGTGGATGAGATTGTAACTAAAGGTACCAAGGCAGAAGATGGTACCAAGTTTAAAAGTCAAAGACCAGCAAAGAGACTTCCTTGCTACATGGGATTTCTGCTGAATTCAAATATCTCAGTTAGAATATACTTTCTCTTTGATCTGTTTTTCAAAGAAGAATGGTGGAGAAGTATTTCTCCAAAATGCTGCATTAAAAAAGGGATTTGAAGCACTTTTCATACTGAATCAGAAGTTTGGAAATTGTAACCGTTGGGCCATGACAACGTCAGAGCCACCAAGGCTTCTCTCAAGGCTCTTAAAATTGTGCAAGACCTGCAGAGATGAGAACCATTTCCTTCTAAAATAGTCACAGTCTTGGCAGTTAGGGAAAAAAAACAAGAAAAGGTGGAAAAAATTCCATGACTGGAGTGCAGGATGATAGAGTTTTGAAGCATTCCACTTAGCACCTGTAATTGTTCAAGATGAGTGTTAGTTCCAAAAATAAATGGCTAGCCAGAGTTAAATGCCTGAGAAGTTTGGATGCAACACGAATATAGAAACTAGTCTTGTTTTGGTAGTGAGCTCACAGTGAGAGAGAGAAGTCAAACATGTCTTGGAACCTTCTATTTTTCTCTACCTCAGTCATTACAACCCTGTGTGTCTTACCTTGTTCAACCTGGAATATGATGAGTTTCAAGGATTTCTGGAGATTTTGAGCCTTTGTGGCCAGCTCCAACTTGGTCTTGGCTATGTGATCTACTTGAGTATTTAAAGGCTTTCCATCTGCCTTGCCAATATGTGTGTGTAATGTTGTACTTTTCTTAACTGAGGTATCTGGTGCCTCTTCAGCCAGGACATCAATCAAGATACTAAGCTTATCATACATTAAGTCACTCTATAAAGGGAGAAAGAAGAGAACATTGTTATGAGGAACCAATGTTTAACAGTATAAAGTCAGGAGATGGGGGTAATATGAGGAGAGATGGAAAGCTAGTAGTTGGCCAGAAATGCTGAACATAGAAAACCACATGTGAAGAGAGAAAATACATGGGGAAAGAAATAAATGAGTAGTTGTGATGAGAAAACCAAAGAGTTCTGGGGGATCAAACACATCATTTGTTTCTGAGCACCCACAGAGGCAACAATATATATTTACATATCTTTCCTGTGATATGTAACACAGCAAACTTGAGGAAAAATATACATTTCTGGAGGACATTTTCCTGGGCAAGCTCCTACATAAGTGGGTTTCTCTGCATGAATATTGGTGTTTGCCTTTGTATGGGTGTGCTTGTTCAAGGATGTATATATATGTCCGTGATTTATGGCTTTAATTCTACATTCTATCACTTAGTAGTTTGTGATGTAAGTTAAACTCTGTTTCTCTACATTTTTGGGCAGTTGTGAGGGCTAAATAAAATTTATATGTTAAAAACAGAATAGTCTCTGGCACAGAATAAATAACATAAGTGTTAGCTATGACAGAGGTGAATTTGGTCATATTTTTAGTGTATGATAATATATACATATTTTTAAACACATTCTGGTAGATATCCATACATATATATGTCTGGTGTGCACTTGTATGTAGCTGTGGGTAGATATTTGGCATATGTCTAGATAAATAGTGCATATGTATGCATAAACAGTGGCATTATTCATTTAGCAGAAGATGTAAGGTGGTGAGGTTGGACCTTCCTCATCAAGATGGCTTACCAGTTGACTACTCCTTACCTTTCTTTCATAATTTCCCTATGAGAAGTGCATTTTCTTTTATTGACTAGGGAACCCTGACTCCATAAAGAGTATAATACAAAAATAAAGAAACTTACTTTCAAAATCACAGACTCTACTGCTGTATTATTCTGTTTTATATGACTCCAGGCCTTCACAATATCAACCACAAAATCTTCCACTGCTGAGCACAGGAATCTGGCATGGTGAGACAGATGGTATGATATGACATGGACACTAAAGTCTAGAATCCTTCTTTTTCCTAATGTCATTGGTCTCTTATCTTCTTCCTCTTTCCCTGTCTCTCTTTCCTTATCTTTTCTCCCTTCTTCACTGTGCTTCTCTTCATAACACCCCACATTTTCTTTATGGTTTTTCTGTACTTATGGTGACACATGCACCATCCCCACATCAGTTCAATTTCATACCACTTCCCAAGTGAAATGTTTAAAATAAGATAACCAGCACATCTTAGTCTTAATTGTGAATGTCCAGAAGAGTGAATTACTAGGTTTAACTTAGGTCAGCTTTTTACCCCAGGTCAGTCAGCTGTAGTTAAGGGCCCCTCTAATAAAATAAAAACACAATGACATCAGCACAACTACCCTGTGGAGAATGTTTCTCCAGGGAGAGTGTAGTAGATTGGGCAGAATACACCCAGGGAGTCCTGGGAAGAACAAACAACTACACGTTTAGAAAGGGGAAAGTGTTGCTTAGGTTGTGAGAGAGAAGTTGCAAGTAGGTATTGCAGGGACTATTCCCAGTGTTCTGTGTTGTTGAATGATCTGGAAGCTTGTGTGTTCTGTAGCCTTGCTTCCAAATATCTGGCTTGAATGTGTTTTTTTTTAATTTATGTTTTGCTTAGGTTTTGTTTTTGCTTTTTTTTTGTAAGCAGCAAGAGGCCTTGACTCAATCTCATTTTTTTTCCTAAAGTTTCCATTCAGGAGGTTTGGAGGTTTTAGTTGGCAGAAAAGTGATTTGGAAAGCTGAATACATACATTAGTTGGCTTCAACATAGCAGACTATTAAAATGAACCCCATATCTGACACAGAAATAGCCTTTGAGGGACAAAAATACTCCAAAGGATGAGAGCTAGAGGGAGACTCACCTGGTTGCAATGATCATCTCCGTGGGATACTTGGCCTTCAGGATTTTGTTCAGCTCAGTGGTTGCAGATTCTAAGTGCTGAATGGCAGTACTCTAGAGGGAAAAGGAGTGTTAGGTCCCAGGATCTTTTTCTTTAGTTGTTTGTTTTTTTTATTAAGTTTATTGGTATATTTTAGGTATACATAATGATCACATTCATCATACAGAACGTATACCTGTACATGATGTACCTTGATTCATTTATCCCATTCCCCTACCCTCCTTGCAACCCCTATTTCCCTTATTTATAAAAGTTTTGTTCTCATTTTTTCCTTCTTTTCTCATTTTTTTCTTTCCTATTCCTTTCTTTCTCATTCCCCTCTCTAGATACCTTTCCTGTTTGAACATTTTCTTCCTATTTCAGACTTTCAAATTATACATTTTGGTCCTTATTTACACTTTTGGTTTCTCACACCAGAGAAATAATATGATATTTAAATATGTGTGTCTGATTTATGTCACATAAGAATATGGTCTCAAGGTGTGTCCATTTTCCTAGAAATGTTTACAGCATAACCTTTTTATGGCAGAGTAGTACTCTATTGCATAAAAAAACCACATGTTTTTTATCTACTCATCAGTTGCTGGGCATTTGCACTGTTTCCAAGATTTATCTATTACAAATTGTGCTTCTATAAACATGGGTGTGTGTATATTGCTATGGTATGATGCTTTTAATTCTTTTGGGAAGATACAAAGAAGGTAATAACTGGTTAAATGGAACCTCCAGTTTTAGTTTGTCTATCAATCTTCACACTGATTTCCACAGTGGTTGCATCAGTCTACACTCTCATCAGCAGTGGAGAAGTGTTCCATTTTCCCTGCAGCCCCACCAGCATTTGTTATTGTTTAATTTTTTTAAAATCAGTAATGGGGATCGAACTCATGGCTGCGTGCTTGTAAGGCAGGCTCTTATGCCACTGAGCTAAATCTCCAGCCCCTCGTTTAACTTCTTGATAATAGTCATTCTTTCTGGAGTAAGATAGAATCTCATCATTGTTTTAATTTGCATTTCTTGGATGACCAATAGTGGAGACATTTTTTCATGTATTTGCCATTTATATTTCATCTGAGAAGAGTCTATTTCTGAAGCCTATTGCTGAATTGGGTCTTTAAATTTGAGGGGTCTGTTTTTAAAAATTCTTTATGTATTCTAGATAGTAGTCCTTTGTCTGAGGAACAGCTGACCAAAATTTTCCACTGCAAATTATAAATTGGGGACCAAAATTTTTCCACCACAGATTATAATTTTGGGACCACAAATTATAAATTTAGGCTAGAGTTGGAGGTCTTAATGGAGACCTTAATGGTCCTGTGATGTTGTGACAAAAGGCAAGTTTACATCAATTTAAGATCACCACTGACTTCTAAGTCATCTGATATTCCCTCCAATTATTGTGTGTGCCCAATAAAAAGTGACAAGCTCAGAGTGTCATTGTCTTTGATCATGCTGAGGCATTGACCTCCCAGCCGCCCTATCATGCATTTCTAAGTCTATCTGCCTTTTATTTCATCCTTTTACTGTCCTCTTCAAAAGGCAGTTGGGAATCTTGGCCAGATCGCTGATATTTGGCACCTGAACAGGGCCACTCTGTAAAGGACTGAGAGGGAAGATCAACCGGAGTTGAAAGAACAGTATGTGAGATGGTGAGAAGATTCTGCAGGACAAATTTGGAGAGGTTCAAGCAAAAGTAAAAATGTACTTGGCAGTGAACAGTTTTCAGTTAGCTAGAATAAGGGGGGCAAATTTGTCAGTAAAAGAACAAAGATATATACAGTTGTTGCATATGCTTTTGAAGCAGCCTGGAGCTTGAGTCAACACTTGCAAGTTGACAAAAATATTACAAGAAATTATGAAATGTAATCTGTGGTTTCTGCAGGCAGAAACATTGGATATTTAAAATTGGGATACTGTAGGAGAAAACTGAAAGACAGCTCACAGCAAAGGAGAAACTTTCTCCTGAGATCTTTTCAACTTGAGTGGGACTGGTAAAATTTGTTGTAGGTCTGCTAAGTATCCACACCCTTGAAGTTCCTGCTTCAGAGCAGAACAAAGGAGAAAAATGTACAAGAAAAAACTTTCCACTGCATTGCCTACCACTGGAGGAGTACCACGGTGAGATGAGATTGATACAGAAACTTCATGGTCCAAAATTGCAGAAATTTTAGAGGCTGGTATATGTGCTAGTAATGCCAAGGTTGTGAGTTTGCACTGCTCAGGGAGGTGCAAGGAACCCCAATGGCTGCTTTGTGAAAACATCATGCTGGTTTGTGGTGGGAAGTCCAGACTGTGCCCTGGTTATGTGTCCCAGATTTAGCTACTCAGGGTGCCAGGCAGCTACACCTTTCCTGTGTCCTTGTCTGTGCCCAGTACCAGAACCTTTACATTCTCCATGCAGCCAGCCGCCACTCCTATTGTCTAATAGTGGCAACATTGGTGGGTCAGTGGCAGAATTATACAGCAGACAGGAGGCTTTCCCTCTCTGCTTTCTCTGACTGTGCCAGGCATGGTGGTCCATGCCTGTAGTCCCAGCTATATGATATGCAATCCACAGACAGATCCCTCATTCATGAATGGCCAGAATTATCATAAGCATGGCTTATTATACTTGGCTTTTAAAAATAAAAATAAAAGTTACAAACAGGCCCTTAAAGCAGTCAAAGCTACAGAAAATCTTAAAAATTATCTAAAAGTTTGTCAAAATTAAATCTTATAAAAAGTTTAATGTTAACCCAAGCTATGTTAAGTCTTACAAGAGAGAATCCCACAAAAGCTATTAGAACAAAAACAGGGATACGAGGGCATGGTGGTGCATATTTGTAATCTCAGCACTCAGGAGGCTGAGGCAGGAAGACAGCCAAGAGCTCAAGACAAGCCTGGGCTATACAGTGAGTTCAAAGCCAGCCTGGACTATACAGCGAGACCTTGTCTCAAAAAAAATCATATGAAACCAGAAGAGACTCAGAATAGCAACAAGGAGAATAGCAAAACTAGACTTCAAGCTATACTACAAAGTAATAATAATCAAAAATGGCATGGTACTGAGACAGAAACAGATACATGGATCAATGAAACAGAACTGCTGATACAGAAACTTCCACGGAAACATTCAGCTATTTGATCTCTGATAAAGAGGTAAAAAGCATACATTGGAGAAGAAAAGTCTATTCAATAGTTTTGGTAAAAACTGGTGATCTGTGTGAAGGAGATTGAAACTATACCCTTATTTTTCACCATACACTACATAAAAATCAAACTGGATAAAAAATCTAAGCATTAAAACAGAACCATTATACCTGCTAGAAGATAAAATAGGCAAAACACTTGAAGACATAGGTTTAGGAAGGTATTATCTAAATAGAATTCAAATGTACAAGAAATAACAGTAAGAATCAGCAAATAGGATTATATCAGACTACAAAGCTTAAGTAAATATTTATTGTTGTCAATATTTAGTTTGCCTATATGTCTGCCTTATAATTGCAGACCTTTTGTCTATTTTTAAAGGTAGTATAATTATAGGGTTTTTTATGGTACTGGGAATTTAATCCAGAGACTTCATACAAAAGAACATTCTCAACCCTTTTAAAATTTTTTTCATTTTGAGACAGGGTCTTGCTCAGTCACGAAGTTGTCCAGGTTGGGCTTGCACTTGTTATTATTCTACCTCAACCTCCCAGAGTGTTGGAATTACAAACATGTGCCATCATGCCCTGCTCTAGTTCCAACTTTTATTGGTTGTTATGGTATGTCAATTTCTGGTTTGCTTTTACCTTATTATTATTATTGTTAATTTCTTTTCTCTTTTTTGATGATGGCATAATTGTTGCTTTTAAATGGGTTTGAATGTATGCCAATATCTGGTTTGTGTTTGTGTTGTCAACACTACTAGACATAGAGAAGATCCTTAAATATTGTGTTGAGTAGGTTGAAAATATAACCAACTCCAAGAAAAGATCACAAAGGAACAGAATCTAGCTAAAGAGATATCCACAGTAGTGGCAGAGTTTATCTGCTCCAAGGTGATCTTCAAACTGCAGCTCAAAAACAATTGAAATAAGAGAAAGTAAGGCAACAAGATGCCTCCAAGCTCCCTCAACTCCCTCAAAGTTAATCATATATTTACTGAAGTGGAGGAAGTTACAGACAAAGAACTTGAAAACTAAATAGTCAAAATGCTTGAGGAGATCCAAAGAAGAAATAAATAAGCAAATTCATAAGGTGTTTAGCAAGTTTAAAGAATATTGAAAAAAAGGATTTAATTAATAAAATATTCAGAAATCTTAAGGAAGAAACAAAAAGCTGATTGTGTTAAGATAATGTAAGACATGAATGACAATTTTGGTAAAGAATTAGAAACTATGAAAAAATCAAGAAGAAATCCAGGGCGTGAAAACTTCTACAGAAAGTACAAGCTAGCAGATTTAATCAATGTGAGGACAGAGTTTCAGCAAATTTGATGTAATAGATCATGTATCCAGTGATACTCTTAAAGTAAAAAGACACCATGGTATCTGGATTCAAAAGCTGCTAAATAACTAAAGAACAGTTTTAAAATTATAAGAATAAAGGAAAAATTAGAGGATGAGCCAAAAAGTATAAAAATGTATTCACTAAAATCACAGTAGAAAAGTTTCCAAGTGTGTGAAAGAACTCAAATATTTTAGTACAAGAGGCTCATAGAAACCCAACTAGCCATGATCACAAAAGAATCTTTTCATATCACCATCAAATTTCATAAATTCAACAGAAGAAAACTGAAATATGTTAGAGAAAAATAACAAGTAACTTAAAAAGCAAGTTTATTGAAATAACTGAATTTCTTAGCATAAACCTTAAAGGCCAGGAAAGCTTGGAGCAAAGCTTTTCAAGTTCTTGAAGAAAATAATTATCAGCTCAGGCTTCTAAAACCTGTAAAGTTAGCCTTAAAATTGAGAAGTAAAACCTCTCATGACAAAGAAATCATAAAAAGTACATAACCGCTAAATTTGCATTGCTGAAAACACTTAAGGGAATCCAAAATAGAGACAGTAACAGCAAAAGTACCAATAAATCAATTATAGTTTGTGTCTGCATGTCCCCACAAAGCCTCATGCAGTCATGAGGGTCAGGCTTTTCAGAGACAATCAATAGATCACAGAAGAAATCAAGGAAGAAATTAAAAATAATTCAAGAATCAAACATGCAAAAACCTACAGGACAATTATAAAAAAACCTACAGATCATAATGAAAGTAGTACTGAGAAAAGTTTATAGCTATGACTGCACATATTAAAAGCATAGAGCTATCTCAAACAAATAACCAGATGATGCATCTCAATATCCTTGAAAAACAGTAATAATCCAAATTCAGTCAAATCAAATGCAAAACTAGCAGAAAGAAATTATGAAGTTCAGAGAAGAAATTAATGAAATTGAGATTAAAAACAATGCAAAAGATGAATAAATTGAAGAGTTGATTCTTTGAAAGGATAAACAAGATTGATAAATACTTAACCAGACTTACTGAAAGAAGGAAAGAAAAACTTATATTAATGTAACTAGGAATGAAAAGTATAGTAGTATAACAAAAACTATTTTGAAAACTTATATTCAAATAAACTGGAGAACACAGAGGAAATGGACAAATTTCTAGACACATAAATTACCAAAATTGAACCCAAAATATACTAAATATTTGAACAGCATAAAACATACAATGAAAATAGAAGAATGAGCAGTTTGTTTGTGAATAATTTGGGTTGCAAATAGAAATGTTTGGTAAAATTTTGTTTTTGTTTGCAAACTGCATCTGGTTATGGACACAAGCACAATCATCTTTCTCACTTGAACAAGAATGTGATCACCTTTTCAGAATTATGGAATGAATGAAATTAGTGAACTGAGGTACTACTATAGTAATAAAAAACCTAACAACTATGTAAAGCCTAGGACCTGATGGGTTCACTGAAGAATTCTATAAAAACTTCAGGGAAGATTTAATGCCAAAATGCCCAAGCTGTTCCATAAAACTGAAAGGGAAGGAGCACTGCCAAACTTGCTCCCAAAAGCTAGCATTACCCTAATAGCAAAATCATACAAGGATTTACCAAAAAACAAAACTATAGGAAATCATCTTAATGAATATAGATGCAGAAATCCTCTAAAAGATACTGGCAAACAAACTGCAACAAATAATTAAAGAAATCATACAGCTTGACCAAGTTGACTTCATCTCAGTGATGAAAGAATGGGTCAATATACATAAATCAATAAACATAATACATCACATGAACAGAATCAAAGACAAAAAACACATAATCATATCAATAGGCACAGAAAAAGCCTTTGATGAAATATAATATCCATTAATGATTTTTTAAAAATCCTGACACAAATAGGTGCAGAAGAATCAACTCCCTCTATAATACTAAATATGGATAGGTCTGGGAAGATGGCAGAACACTAAGCAGCAGAGTAACCAGCCTCTTTGAGACAAACAACCAGGATGCTGGAATATAGCATTCTGGGGAAGATCACAAGTAATGAAATGGATCCCTTCAACCCAAGAAGAAACTACAATGAGAACTGAAGCCCACAGAGAGAGAGAGAGAGAGAGAGAGAGAGAGAGAGAGAGAGAGAGAGAGCGAGAGAGAAATGTAAACAGAAGGCAGTAGCTGGCGGTGCTTTCACTAGAGCCAGTTCCATCATGCGAGAAGCGCCAATAGAATCTGGAGATGCATGGTCACAGTGAAGTTGGTGGCTGGCAAGCCTGAAGACCTCAATGGAGAGACACATTGGTGGAGGAGAGCAACAGGCCAGAAAACTGTACTGGTTGGTGGAAGTGCCGGGGACCCCACTACCCCCTTGTCTGGAAGAAACCAGAAACATAACAAGAGGAAGAAGCAAAAGGCAGTCTCTGGACCCCAGTCCAAGCAGTACTGGTCCAGGAGATGTAAACAAAAGGAGATTGGGAGTCACACGTCTGCAGTTTCTGAAATACAGCAACTGAAATAAAGAAATGACTTCATGAAGCTATAAAGGAACTTAGAACAGAAATATTATTACAAGTAAAAGAAGCTATAAGAAACATAATCAAAGAATTGCTAAGCACCTCTAAGGAAGACACAGATGAAAGAATAGAGGAGCATAGAAAAAAGAGGGAATATGTATAATTGCTACTGTAAAAAAAGAGGAAATAGGAAGCCCTATAAAAAATATAGCTGTGTGTATGTTTAGATGTGTGGGATTGATGACCATATTTCTAGGCTCTTGTGTGATTGTTGAACAGATCTGTTTGCACTCTCACTGCTTCAGTGTCCACTTTGTGTGCTTTAATCCTGTAACTTGCATAACTATTTCTAAAAGAACAATATGTAATATATCAACTAGTGATTTCTTACTCTTTATCTTCTTTTCTTGAAATTCTGTAATATTTCTACCTTTTTCCTATTTTTTCTCTTTAAATAAAAAAAGAAAAAAAAGAAAAAAGAGGGAAACCTTCAATGAAGAATACAAAAAAAATTTAGAATACACGAAACAGATTCAGAGAGATTACCAGGAAATTAAAAACTCCATTGAAAGCTGGCAAAACTGCTTGAAAGAAACTAAAGATAGATTGCCAAACCTTGAAGATAGGTTTGCAGCTTGCAATCATGAAAGGAAAGATCTCTTAAAAATAACAAGAAACCAGGGAGTAACAATACAAAGGCTAGAAGATGACAAGAGGATCTATAACTTAAGAATAAAAAATGTGAGTGAAGAAGCAGAGGTAAACACAAATGAAATACAAAGGCTATTTACAGAAACAATTAAAGAAAACTTCCCAAGCATGGGAAAAGGAAATGATATTCAGATAAATGAGATATACAGAACTCCAATCAGCTATAACCAGAAGAGATGTACACTCAGACATATAATAATCAAGTTCTCAGAAATTCAACACAAGAACAGAATATTAAAAGCTGCCAGAGAAAAGAAACAGATCACCTATAAAGGAAAACCTATCAGAATCATGACAGACTTCTCGACACAAACCATCAAATCAAAGAGCTTGGAGTGAAGTATTCCAAGCCCTGAAAGAAAATAATCTCCATCCCAGATTGATGTACCCTGCAGAACTATGTCTCAAAATTAATGGAGAAACTAGATGCTTCCATGACAAAGAGGAACAGGAGGAGTTTGTGACCACCAGAGAAACCTTACAAAAAATACTGAAGGACATTATGGAGAGAAAGAAAAAAGACCATGGTTTTAGGAACAATGCCAGAGGGTCTCAGTGAACAGGGCAGACAGTGGAACAAAGGGGAAAAGTAGACAACCAACAGCAGAAAAATAGCATTAGAGATGAGGCAGAGAAGGTTGGCCATAATCACCAATATGGACGGCTTTGATACACTAATAAAAAGAAACATAGGCAGAGTGGATCAGGAGATAGGGTCCATCAATATGCTCTATATAAGAAATATAATAAACCTGAAAGAGTATTTGTAGATTGAAAGTCAAAGATGAGAAAATAATGTTCTATGTGACAGGGAACCAGAAAAACATGGTGGGGAGCTTTGCTATCAGCTGCAATATGGTTACAAAGCCATGACACTTTTATACAATTGAAAACTACTCAGCTATAAAGAAAGAAAACCTTGGACTCTTGTAGGTAAATGGATACAACTTGAGAGATCATGCTCAGGGGTAAAAAGGTTCAGAATCACTTAGGTGAATAGCAGGTTGCCTACCTAATTTAAAAACTAAAGGAGTTAGTGGGATACAAAATGTACAATGCACCCTGTGAAAGTGAAAGGGGAGGAGTTGTCTAAAAAGTGAAGGCAGTGGCCATTGTTAATCTTGGATCATGATTTGAAACCCATATTGTTTTCATGGCTCTGTTTAGTTTGGTTATATTCTGTTCTGGTTTGTCTACTTGTATTAGATTTGATGACATGGACAGCTATTCCAAAGAATGCAGCATATACTATGGTAACCATTTTTGATTTCCTATTAACTTGATTTGAAACCCTGTATTGTTTTCACTGTCTTATTTGACTGACTTTATTCAGATCTGTTTTGTTTGGTAGTATCAAGTCTGAGGGTATAGGCAACTACTTTGAAGACAATAAGATTCACTATGATACCCATTTTGGTTTGACTATTACCTTCTTTTGAAGTCCTATGATGTCTTCAATGTTTTGTTTTTATTTGTTTTGTTCTGTACGTTTTGTTCAATTTTATTATGCTTGATGATATGGGCGATTCTTTTGAAGATAACAAGAGGTATTATGGTAACCATTGTTGATCATCTTGTATTTTGGCTTTAAGTCAAGTACTATGTCCATCCTTTTGTTTTGACTGACTCCATTTTGTTTTGTCTCATTTTGTTTTATTCTCTTCAAAAATAATACTAAATATGAAAAATTCAGAAGTATTTCCTTTAAAAACAGTAACAAGACAAGGGTATTCACACTTATCTCTCATTCAAATAATAGTCAAAACTTTAGCCAGAGCAATTAGAGAAAGAATAGAAAGGTATATATATATATATATATATATATATATATATATATATATATGGAAGAGACCAAACTATCATTTGCAGAGGACATGATCCTTTACATACAAGAACCACAAAACTGCAGTGAAGGACTTTTACAACTAATAAACAAATTCAGCAAACTAGCAAGATGCAAAATCAACACACAAATATCAATCATATTCCTGTGTACCAATAATGAACTCAATGATAAAGAAAACAACAAAAAAAACCCATTCACAATAGCTTCACAAATGTTAAATACCTGGAAATTAACCTAACCAAGGGAGTAAAAGACATCTATGACAGAAACTAGTACCCTGTGAAAACTGATTAAAGAGGACAACAGAAAATAGAAAGACATCTGCTGTTCTTGGACAGGCAAAAATACTGTTGTCAAAATGGTCATACTACCAAGAATGATATACAGATATAATACAACTTGAATTAAAATACCAACAGTATTTTTTAAGAACTAGAAAAAAATCCTAAAATATATGTGGAAGAGACACAAAAGAGCTAAAGCAATGTTGAAAAATAAGAGCAAAACAGCAATCACCACAATCCTGGACTTCCAGTTACACTAGAAAGCTACAATGATTTAAAAAAAACAACATGATTCTGGCACAAAAACAGACATGTAGATCATTGAAACAGAATTGGGGATGCAGGAACCACTTCATTCACCTTCAACTATTTGATTTTTTGCAAAGAAGCTAAAACCATATGCTAGAGAAGATAATTTTTTAACAAATGGTACTGTGAAAACTGGTTATCCATATGCAGAAGAATGAATTTAGATCCATTTCTCTCATCCTATCCTTAAATCAAATAAATATGGATAGAAAATCTAGATATGAAAACAGAAACATTGAATCTGCTGGAAGATAATATAAGTAGAACTCTTGAAGATATAGGCATAGGCAAGGACTATATGAACAGAATCCCAACTGCACAAGAAATAACACCAAAAATCAACAATTTACGTGATATCAAATTAAAAACCTCTGCTCAGCAAAGGAACCAGAGAATGAAAAGATGAATTATGAAGTGGGAAAAAAATTGCCAAGTAGTTCTCAGACAGAGGACTAATATGTGGAATATATATAATGGACTCAAAGTATTAGCCTCCCAACAATAAAAGTGTTAATTGAAAAAATGAGTTATTTTAAATGTGGCTGAATAGAAGATTTGCATCAGAGAGATGAAGAGAAAATCAACTAAAAACACAAGTAATTGGAAGAAGTGGAGGCACATATATCCCAATGCAAAAAATCAGTTCAAAAAAGAGACTTGTGGATTACAGATAATATATACATGGGAGCTTAAAGAGGCAAAGTAGTTTAACAGAGCTTGCTGAGGCCTCAGCCTACACCCAACACAAGAACTGCCATTCTGAAAAGTTCCCCACTATCTGGTGGGATCTGAGTAGTGCAGAAGAATCAAACCAAGCAGGATAGTCTTGGAATATATGGATCTAGTTTCACTGCCTTTCTCCAAATAGAGGACATTTCCTGGCAGCATTTTTCACTGTCATACACCAAGGGCGAGTGACCAGGAAGCTACTTCTTCCCTCAACCTGCCCCTTTATTTTCAGACTCTGAACAAGCAAATTTTCACTATGTTAAGTGTCATCTAAAATGACCCCCAGCACAACTAAGGCATGGCTTGGAGCCCACAGTTTATCTTGAGCAAACTGGGGCATTCGTCTTACATACAGAGCTAACATTGGTCCAGTTTGAGCCCATACTCAGCACCCCCAGTCCCCTCGATCCTACACTGAACTCTTACTGCACTGCTCCAATCCTAGACTCGCCAGAGTCTGTCTGACATCAAACACCAGGTCTCAGGCAACTGGGGGGTTACATGGGGTGTTTCAAGAGCACTGGGCACAGCAGGATCTCCACCTTGCAGTCAGTGTTGGGTGAGTGACTGCAGTGTGGTACCCAAGTTGCACAGAGCAGAAGCTGGTGGGAACACCATTGCATGAAGTGGTTGGGTGTTTGAACTTTGGTCACAGAACTTTTCTGTGGTTGCTTCACAATACCAAGTTCCCAGAATGGACTAGAGAAGGATAGTCATGAGAAAGGTATTGGAGAGCAGCCTGGAGGGAATCCCCTGGATAGGCAGGAGCTAGGTGATCACATTCCTAGTTTTAGTCTGAGCTACCACAGGACTGGAGGCTCACATTGGTGCCTTGTTATCATTGTCAGCAGACCTCTACACTCATCAGTGTTGTACCCTGCCTGGAGCTCCACTCCTTAACAAGAGCCTGAGTAAAGTAGCCATGTGTCCAAAACAATTGAAAAATGTCTTCTACTGTTCTTTATTTGAATGTATTATTTTTTTCATTTTCATTGTACTTTTAAAATTAAATTTTAAAAACATTTTATTTGTTTTTTACTCCTTGCTGTTTTTCTCCTTCTATAGGTTCCTTTCCCCCACACTTTTGCCCCATTATTTTACACTATTCTCTTTCAAAAGGATGTCTGTGTATCTGTGCTTTGCTTGCTCTTATGTTTGTTTTCTTTTTTCCTCCCAATATGGTTTATAAAGGGTAAGGGAGTTCTCCCCAGTTCATTTTATATCTCTCCTATTTTTACTCATATCTCTTTGCCTGACCTCTTTGTCTTGTGTTTTATTTCTCAATTTTACTTTTCTCTTCTCTCCACATTTTCAACTATTTCCCTTAAAATTTTGCCCCAATATTTACATTAGTCATAGAATTTTTCACCACTCCCATTTATCATGACCACTGCTGTACACAGTTTTCCCCATTATCCTTTCTAAATAATGGCATATCCTTAACATCAATAGGAATCTTTGTCTCCCTCTTATTTCTTCTTTCCTATATCACAAAGCAGAGGTTTTAAATATTTTTTTTTCTATTTCTTTTCTCTTTCCCCCTCTGCCATTACCTGATCCTCCAACCCCCTGGGTTTCAGATAACTGATTCTATAAAATTACTATTGACTATTGTTTTTACCAGTAGGAGAGACACAGCCATCACATTTAGAGCACATTAATGGTGGATCAAGACTTGGATTGTTATAATGCTTATACTCTAGTTGTGAATTCCTTCTCTGAGCTAAACGGAGACCCAAGTCAGGGTCTTATGGCATACTGTTTCTCAACTAGCCCTGTTAGATTTCACTGCAACAGGTTGGCCTGTTACTGCTGTAGTCTAGTTGATTCCATGGGGATAATTCTGACTCAGCGGTCAATTGAGAGTCAGTGACTGTCTCTGCTAAACCCACTATCACATTCAGGGAGAGGGACAGCAAGAGCTCCTAATCCAAGAATTCAGAATGAATTACACTCTGCAAGAATGCCTGCAACCTGGCAAAAGAAGTCCAGATTCTGAGGTAACTTCAGTATCGCAGTAGAAGTATTCAAGGTATTACTGGGGTGTGAGCACTCAGACTCTGTAAAAGAAGCTACTTGGGAATCACATATGCAAAGTCTTATCTAATCTGTGTTCCCATTGGACATCTTGTTGGTTTAATCTTCTGTATGTTTCTTCATATGTTTAGTAAAGTGAGGTTGTGTTATATTCTCTTATGATTTCATGAGTTTATTAGGTTATTGGATATTTGTGCAATGGTTTTGACTTAACAGGTGTCTAGGCTTCCCCCTGTGCCTCAGCTCTTTAAGTAGTTTCCCTTCCTAAAACCCAGTAGACAATACTATTAACATATTTCTTTATTTTTTCCCAAACATGTAAACTCTTCCTCCCAATTTCTTAAATCCAACATACCTCTCTCATGGTCACTCTTGTCTTCACTAGTAGAATTCCCAATCCTCCCTATCCAAAGCTTTTGTCTCCTGTATATCTTAACTATCATACTGTCCTCCCCATAAGCAAGTTCTGATAACCACATCATCTTCCTTAACCACAAAGTGAACCACTTTCTCCCATATCTTAACCTTGTCCTCACAAAAAATATCATCTGAAACCCCTCATACTATACTTTCAACTCTTAACTAAAAGTACTTCAATAAAATCTGAACCCATATCAAACTTTTCTTCTCATCTACCAATACTCTCCCCTTCAAATCTCCCTCTTAGTACCTAACACTACTTAGCTAACCATCTACCATTCTCTCCACTCCACCTTACCTGCTGCACTGCACAACAACCACAAATAATAAATGGTTGTAGTGTAGATAGAGAACAGACAAAGGTGGGGGAGAATAACTTCAAGAACTATTATATAAAAGTGTTTTAATATTGACTCTGTAGATACTGTAATAAATAGAAGCATTTTTTTCTGGCAAAATATAAGCACAGAAATGGAAACATTTAAAGTAAATAAGAGGAGCAACTACTAGCATTGGGCATACAAAACTGAAAATTATTCATAAAGAGGCAACGTCTTACTAAAAATCTTGATACAGGCCATAAATTCCCCTTATGTCTCTAGTCCCCACTTGCAAAATCCACCCACCTCCAAAAAGGAGAGGAGAAAAAAAGGGAGCCAGATATATTTTATATATACAAGTATGAGAATGGAGAAACAAGCAAATAAAAGATCTCCTAACCCCTTCAACTCTATCAAGGCAGAACAAGTGGCCAAAAATGGAAAAGAAAAACATCAGGTAGCAGAGATCTATGAACAATTATTAGAAGGGAAGAAGAAAATAGATGAATTTAGAGAGCAAATAAACTGAACATTTACAGCAGTTATACTCATGATGCCATGATAAATTTAAGGTATGCCTATGGTAAAAAAAATTGGATGAGCCAAACAAAATAGTTCAAAACTTGAACAACAGATTCAACAAAGATAAATGAAAAACAGTATAGAATCCATACACTGCAGAAATGACCAGTATGAAGAGTGTCTGATATCGAGGGCAAAACAGTGAATTATGATAAAGTTTTCACAGAAGTTAACAAGACAATAAGAGAACAAGATAAGACTATCCTGTAGCATCCAAATACTACAGGACAACAAGAAAATTAAGATCAATAAGAGCTAGAGAAAAAGAAGATAGTACAGATATATTCACTAATATGGATACAGAAACTTCATGAGAAAGTTTCCCAAATATAAGATTTTATTTTTTTTCTTTCAAATAAAATGGATTTGAAAAAAATGAAAAAAAGATTGTAAAATATAAATAAGTGATGCATTTAGAACACCAATCAATTATGAAGAAAGGAGAAATTCACCAAGACATATCCTCATTAAGTTCACAGATATTCAGCAAAAAAAGTCCAGTTTTAAAGGTAGTCATAGAAAAACAAAAAACCATCTATAAACGTAAACCAATTGCATGACAGACTTCTCACACAAACTTTGAAGGCCAGAGAGCTTGGAGTGTAGTATTTAAAACCCTAAGAGCAAATAAATAACTTCCAACCCAAATTAACCTACCCAGCAAGGCTATCCTTTAAAATAGAGGGAAAAATAAGGTATTTCCATGAAAAAGACCAGCTCAGAAGATAGGTAAGTGCTAATCCAGTTTGAGAGAAAATACCTAAGAATATTCTCAGTAGAAAAAAAATGGTCTGGACACAAGTAAAAACAGAGCAAATTAGCGAAGTCAATTGTTCAACAGCAATAAAAGCATCAGGAAAAGAAAAACATAAGATCTGTCAACAGATAAGAAAAGGCATCATTTGTAAATAACCAACATATCTCAGTAATATCCCTCAATGTTAATAGCCTCATCTTTCCAATCAAAAGACACAGACTGGCTGACTGGATCAAAAACAGAATCCAAAACTGTACTGCATTAAAGAAACTCACCTAATCAAAAAAATATTAACAGACTAAAAATTGAAAGATGAAAAACAACATTTCATGTTCCAGGACCCCTAAAGCAAGTAGGGATATCAATTCTAATATCAGATATAGCAAACTTCAAGCTAAAACTGATTAGAAGAGACAAAGGTCACTACATAGGAGTTAAAGAACAATACAACAAGAAAAGGTAGCATAGATAAACATATGCACCAAATATTGGAGAACCTATCTTCATAAAATAAAAACAGATGAAATTAAAAGGTCAAATAGAAATTAGCACAATCATAGTATGGAGTTTTCATACCCCATTTTTGCAAAAAGACAGGTCAAGTAAACAAAATACCAATAAAGAAATTTCAAAAATGAATCACAGCTTTGAACATACAGACTTAATAAACATATAAAGAATATTCCACCCCTATACAACAAAGTATGAATTCTTATCAGCACCACATACCTTTTGCAAAATAGATCAACATTAGTCTACAAAGCCTGCTTAAGTAAGTATAAAAGAGTTGAAGTTACCCCATGCATACTATTCTATCACTGTGCAATGAAAATAGAAATCAAAAACAGATGATATTTCAGAAAAGGCAAATGCTCCTGGAAAATTAGCAACACATTCCTATGTGTCACATAGAACCTATGTGTCACAGAAGGAATCAAAGAAGAAAATATAAAAATTCTGCAAGTTAGTGATAATGACTGTACAATTCAACAAAATCTCTGAGGTGCTATGAAAGGAGTCCTAACATCAAAATTCATTTCAATCAATGCATGCATCATGTAAAAAAAGAGCAAGTCTAAATAATCTTATGAGAAATTTTAAGATACTTGAGAAAAAAAACCCCAAATCAAAATTAAGGAGAATTATAAAGATGAAAACACCACTCAACAAAACTAAGACTAAAAAAAATTTTAAAAATCAACTAATCTGAGATCTTTCTTTCTTCAAAAGAAAAAGTAAAACAGATAAGCCCTTAGCTAAGCTTCCCAAGAGAAAAAGAGAAATGACTCCTATCAATGCAATTAGAAATGAAAAAGATTCAATCACAGAAGACACTGTGGAAATCCAGAATACAGTAACTACTTTGAAAAATTATATTCCAATCAACTATCAAAATTTTAAAAAGTGAATAGATTAGGCTGGGGATGTAGCTCAGTGGCATAAGTGTTAGCCTGGCAAGCTAAAGGTCCTGAGTTTGATTCCCCCTACTAAAAAAAAAAACAGATTCATAGACACATACAAGCATCCAAAACTAACTCAAGAAGACATAAACATGACAAGCAATGGATTTGACTTGGTCATAAAGACCCTACCAATTAATAAAAGCTCAGAGCCTATTGCATACACTGCAGAATTCTATAAAACTTTTAAGGATGTATTTGCAAATTCTCCTAAAGTTCTTCAAAGAAATTGAAAGGGACAGAGTACTACCAAATTCATTTATGGAAGCAAGTGTCACCTGATCCAAAAACCAGATTAAAGACCCAAGAAAAAAAGGGAGCTACAGGCTTAAATAAACACAGCTGCGAAAATTCTCACTATTATCAAACAGAATGCAGTGCATTATCAAAATGAGGATACCTTATAATTAAGTAGGTTTCATCCCACAGGTACAGGGATGATGATTCAACATATGTAAGCCAATGGATGTAATGTGCCAGATAAATAGAAGCAAGATAAAACACACACACACACACACACACACACACACACACACACACACACAGAGTCATATCAATAGCCAGAAAAAAGTCTTTCAACAAAATCCAAACCCTTACATGATAAAAGCCAGGAAGAACACAGGTACATAAGGGCCATACCTGAATGTGATAAAGGCTATTTATGACAAACCAATATCTAGTATCATACCAAATAGGGAAAAACTAAGAGCACTGCCCTTAAAATCAGGAACAAGATAAGGATGTCTTCTATCAACTCTTCTGTTACACATAGTAGTTGAAATATTAATCAGAGCAATTAAGATAAAGAAATAAAATAGATACATATAGGAAAGAAAGAACACAAATTATCATTTGCAGATGATATTAGTCAGAACAATTTGACAAGAGAAAGAAATAAAACAGAGAAAGGGAAGAATTCAAATTATCATTCCTTGCAGATGACATGATATTCTACATAAGAAATCTGAAGAACTTCACCAAAAAATCGCTTTTTAAACTATTTTTTTATTTTGAAAAGAAAAAAGAAGTCAGACAAGAAAAAAAGAAAAAGAGACAACAACAACAAACCCAAAACAATAACAGTGTAGGCTTTTGAAACAGAATGAAAGAAATTTAACAATGGTTGTTGTATTGCATATTGTTATCATTTTTTCAAAGAAAGAAAGAAAAGAAAATTTAAAAAAACAAAATAGAAAGACCAAAAAAAGGTGGAATAAAGAGCTGAAAAAAATTAACATTCTAAAATCTCTACTTGATACATTACACATTGTCATCTTAAAAATAGTTACCAAAGTCATGAAATGAAAGCACAAACAGTGGCTAGACACTGAAACATCAACAGTTCAAACCCTTCTGTTCAATGATCCAACAGAAGTTCAGTAATATGGTCATCTCTCTTATACACTATACATACTATTATATCCTTTAGAAAACTTTCCTTCCCTTTTACTTTTACAATATCTATTATACTTTTCAGATCCCATTATTCTGTCAGTTTTTATTATTTTTTACACTAGAGAGACAATGTGATATATACTAATGTGAGTCTTGTTTATTTTATTTATGAGGATATTCACTTTTTAATTTTTTTATTTTAAAAAGAATAAAACAAAAGAGGACAGATTTAAGCAGATCAGAACAGAAGAATGTAAGCAACACAGCACTTCACAACAAGACAATTGGATATTAACAGTAGCTATCATGATGTCTCTTTCTTTGAAATAGTTGAGCTTAGCTTTACACACAATAATGTCAAACACAACAAAATAGAATAAAACCACTCAAGAGAATGGAAGTATTGCAAGGCTTTCTGAACCAAATAACCAAAGATGAACAATGACTACTATATTATCTCATTTTCCATAAAAATTTGTTTATACTATCATACATATTAAAATCCAATAAGACACAACCTGATAGAACCAATTGTAATAGAAAAAAAAGCATCATAGGATTCAGAGCAAAATGATATCAATATGGCTGCCATATTGTCTTTTCTTCAAAGTAATTATTCATACCATCACATATATTAAGATCAAACAAAACAGGATAAAACCATTCCAACCAATGAATGAAAACATAAGACTTCAAAGCAATATAATGGTGAATCATGATTACTATAAAATCTTCTATACTCTTACCATTTCTTACACTAGGGAGACTAAATGGTATTTATACATGTGAGCTTGATTTTTTTCACTTATGAGTATGGATTCAAGTTGCATCCATTTATTTATAAATATCTCAATGTGATCATTATTTATAGCTGAGTAGTACTCCATTGTGTAAAAGTAACAATTTTTTATCCATTCCTCAGTTGATGGGCACTTAGGTTGTTTCCAAGATCTGGCTATTACAAATTGTGCCACTATAAACATGGGTGTGCATATATCACTGTGGTAAGATGTTTTCAGATCTTCTGGGAATATGCCTAAGAGTGAAACAGCTGGGTCAAATGAGACTTCCAACCCCAGCTTTTTGATGAATCTCCTGACTGACCTCCACAGTGGTTGCACCAGTCTACACTCCCACCAACAGTGCAGAAGTCCTTTTTCCCCACAGCCTCTCCAGAATTTGTTGTTGTTGGTTTTGTTGATCCTGGCCATTCTTTCTGGAGTGAGATGGTATCTCAGTGTGGTTTTAATTTGCATTTCTCTAATGACCAATAATGATGAACATTTATTCATGTATGTATTTGCCATTCGTATTTCTTCATCTGAGAACTGTGTGTTCATCTCAGATGCCTATTTTTGGATTGGGTCTTTGAATTTTGGGTGTCTGATTTTTTTTTAATTCCTTATAAGTTCTAGACAGAATTCCTTTGTCTGAGGTACAGTTCACTAAGATTTTTTCCCAGGTTGTGGGTTTAATTTTCACTCTGCTGGAGATTTCTTTGGACATGCAGAAACTCTAATAAGTTGGTTGAGTGTGTTCTTAATTGTATCTTCTAGTGTATTCCATTGATCTTCAGGTCTGTTTTTATTCCAATACTATGTTGATTTTATTACAGTAGCTTTGTAGTATAACTTCAAGTCAGGGATTGTGATGCCTCCTGCCTTGGCTTTGCTGCTTAGAATTGCCTTTGCTATTCTAGGTCTCTTCTGGTCCCAGATGAATTTTAAGAGTGATTTCTCTAGACCTATGAGGTATGTTAGTGGCATTTTCATTGGGATTGCACTGAATCTTTATAATAATTTTGGGTGAATGACCATTTTCACAATATTTATTCTTCCTATCCATGAACAAGGGATGTCTTTCCATTTTCTGAGGTCCTCTTCGATTTCTTTTTTCAGGGTATTATAATTTTCCCTGTACAACTCTTTTACATCTTTCATTAGATTAATTCCTAAGTATTTCATTTTTTTGGATGCTAGTGTGAAGGGTGTGGCTTCACTTATTTCTCTCTCATTGATTTTGTTGTTAGTGTATGAGAATGCTATTGATATTTGAGTATTGACTTTGAATCCAGCTACATTGCTGAATTTATTTATTATATCTCAGTCTTTTGATGGAGTTTTGGGGTCTTCTATTTAGAGAGTATCATGTCATCTGCAAATAATGATAATATAACTTCTTCTTTTCCTATCTTTACTCGTTTTATTTCTCTCTCTTTTCTAACTGCTCTGGCTAGTATTTCCAGTACTACATTAAATAGGAGTGGTGAAAAGGGACATCCTTGTGTTGTGCCTGATTTCAAGGTAAAGGCTTTCAGTTTTTGGCAATTTAATATGACACTGGCTGTTGGTTTGTCATAGATGACCTTTATCATATTGAGGTAAAGGCCATCTATTCCAATTCTCTCTAAGGTTCTTATCATGAATGGGTGTTGGATCTTATCAAAAGGTTTTTCTGCATATATAGAAATGATCATGTGATTCTTACTTTTGGCTCTATTGATATGGTGGATTACATTTATTGATTTACATATGTTGAACCATCCCTGCACGCCTGGGATAAATCCCAGTTGGTCATGGTGTATAATCTTCTTGATGATTTTCTGCATCATGTTTGCCAATATTTTATTGAGAATTTTTGCCTTTATGTTCATTAGGGAGATTGGCCTGTAGTTCTCTTTTTTAGTTGGGTCTTTCTCAGGTTTTGGTACTAGAGTGATATTTGCCTCCAGGAATGAATTAGGGAGAATTGCTTCTCTTTCAAGTCATTGAAGAGTTTGAGGAATGTTGGCATTAGGTCTTCTTTGTATTTCTTGTAGAATTCCACAGTGAATCTGTCTGGCCCTGGGCTCTTCTTTGTTGGTAGGGTCTTGATTATATTGTTAATTTCATTAATAGAAATTGGGTTATCAACAGTTTTACATTTTCTTGATCCAGCTTTGGTGGATCATATGTTTCTAGGAATCTGTCCATTTCTTCTGTATTATCGAACCTATAAGAGTAGATGCTTTTGAAATAGTTGTTGATGATCTTCTGTATTTCCACAGGGTTGGTAGTGATTTCACCTTTTTCATTCAGTATTGCATGAATTTGAGTCTTTCCTTTTTTAAAATTAAGTTGGCTAGGGACTTATCAGTTTTATCTATTCTTTTGAACAACCAACTCTTTGATTTATTGATTTTTTGTATTGTTTTCTTAGTCTTTATTGCATTAATTTCTGCTCTGATCTTTATAATTTACTCCTTTCTTTTGGCTTTCAGCTAGGCTTGCTCTTCTTTTTCTACATGTTTCAGGTATAATATCAGGTTGCTTATTTGTGTTCTTTCTGTTTTCCTAATGTGGGAACTCATTGAAATAAATTTTCCTCTGAGTAGTGCATTCATTGCATAACACAGGTTCTGGTAAGTTGTATTTGTATTTTTGTTTGCTTGTAGATAATGTTTAATTTGTTCTTTAATTTCCTCTGTGACCCACTGATTGCTCAAGAGTGTATTATTCAGTTTCTATGTGTCTGTGGGGTTTTTGCAGTTACTTTTTCATCAATTTCTAGTTTCATAGCACTATGATCCAATAACATGCATGGGATAATTTCAATTATTTTGCATTTACTTAAATATGTTCTTTGGGTTAGTACATGGTCTACTTTAGAGAATGTACCATGTACTGCTGAGAAAAATGTATATTCTGATGTTGTTGGATGGAACACTCTGTACACATCTATCAAATCCATTTGTTCACAGGTGTGATTCAGTTCTGTTATTTCTTAGCTGATTTTCTCTCTATTTGATCTGTCCCTTTGTGTCAAAGGCCTGTTAAGGTCTCCTGATATAATTGTGCTATTGCCTGTTTGATTTTTTCATTTCTGTTAATACTTGCTTTGTGTAGTTGGGTGATCTGAAATTCAGTGCATATATATTTAAGATTGTTATCGCTTCATCTTGCAGTTTTCCCCTAACTAGTATGCAGTGATCTTCTTTATCTTTTTGGATCAATCTTGGTTGGAAGTTCACATGGTCTGCAAAGAGAATAGCTTCCCCTGCTTTTTTTTTTGAGTTCCTTTTGCATGGAGTATTTTTTTCTATCCTTTGACTTTCAGTCTATGAGTTTCCTTTTGGGTTAGATGGGTTTCTTGTAGACAGCATATGGTTGGACATTGTTTCTTGACCCATTCTACCCGTCTGTTTCTTTTAATTGGTGAATTGAGGCCACTTACATTAATGGTTATAACTGTTATATGTTAGTTTATTGTTGACATGTTATCTTTCTGAAATTTTATGTTAGCTTTCCATTCTGTTTGTCTGTCTTGCTTAGTGGTTTTTTCCCTATATGTAACTAGAATATCTTTCAGTATTCTTTGCATGGTTGGTTTGGTGATCATGAAGTGCATCAGCTGTTTTTTGTCATGGAAGTATTTTATTTCTCCATCCATTTTGAAGGACAGTTTTTCAGGGTGCATCAGTCTCAGTTGGAAGTCATTTTCCTTTAGGATGTGAAATATTTCACTCCATGCTCTTCTTGACTTCATTGTTTGTGTTGAGAAGTTGCTGTGAATCTGATAGGTTTTCCTTTATAAGTGATCTGTCTTTTCTCTCTAACAGCTTTTAATATTCTGTTCTTATGTTGGATTTCTGGGATGGTGATTATTACATGTCTGGGTGTAGTTTTGTTTTGGCTATGCTATTTGGAGTTCTATATGCTTCACTAATCTGTATGTCAATTTGCATAATCATGTTTAGGAAGTTTTGAGCTATTACTTCTATAAATAGCTGAAATAGCTCTTGATATCATTCAAGTTATCCCTTTCTTTTTCATTTATCCCTATTAATCTTATGTTGTTTTTCTTTGCATCATCTTGCAGCTGTTGAATTGTTATTTCCTGACTTAATGTTGCTTTTAGAAGATCTTTCCTTTCCTGTTCACTAGCTGCAATCTTATCTTCAAGGTCTGAGATTCTACCTTCACTTTTGTTGAGGTTGGTTTTGCAACTTTCAATAGAATTTTTGATTTCCTGTATATCTCTTGGAATCTGCTTCATGAATTCTGTTTGTTTCTTACACTGTTCAGGCAGGCATTCTATCATTTTGTTTTGTCCCTCTAATTTTTTAGCTGTGTCTTCATTGGATGCATTCAGCATTTCTTTCACTACTTTTATCATTTCTTTTTTTACCTGTGAGATTATCTCTGATTTGAGTTCCCTCATAGTTTCCCATACTTGCTTCTTTATTTCAGTTGATATCTTTTCTGGCATTTCAGGTGTATAGCTAGTATTTTCTTCTATGTACGTGGCTCCTAGGCTTTCTTGGAATGGGCTGGACATTTGTGATTGCATTTCAGTCTTTTGTTTTGTCATTTTCCTATATTTCCTTGTTTCCAGTGATGTTCCAAAGCTTTCCCTGGATGTTTTGGAAATCACCTCCTGTGCCCTTCACTACTGAGTCTCATGTGGCTTTCGCTCCCCTCTTGTGGTTGGCCTGGTTTCCCTGGTTGAAACAGGGTCACTGGGCATGGTCTACTCAAGCCTGTGGAACCTCTGGGGAATAGTCCAGTGTCCCAGGGGGTAGAATGGGAACCCAGACGCTGAGATCGATGGTCCCAAACTTTTCCCAGTCCTGCCCTGGTGAGCTGCAACTCACCTCATGGTGGCAGCGTGGGCCTGGCTCCACTTTTGACAGGCCTGGATCCCCTGGTTGAATGAAGGTCGCTGGGCACAGTTCACTCAAGCCTGAAGAATGTCTGGAGCCTAGTCCAGTGTCCTAAGGGGGCTGGGCAGGCACCCAGCTGCTGGGATTGATGGTCCCAAACTTTTCCTGGGCATGCATGGTCAAGCTGCAACTCACCTCGTTGCAGTGGTGTGGGCCTGGCTCCCCTTTCTTATAAGGATATTCTCAAGCTGCCTCCATTTATCTATAAAGGCCTCAAGGTCATCCTTTTTATAGCTGAATAGTATTCCATTGTATAAAAATACCATATTTTTTCCATCCACGCTGTGGTTGATGGGTATTTTGGTTGTTTCCAAGATTTAGCTATCACAAATTGTGCTGCTATGAACATGGGTGCACATATATATCACTGTGACATTACCTTTTCAACTTTTCTGGGAAAATACCCAGGAGGGGAGTAGCTAGATAGAATGGCAATTCCAATCCTAGTTTTTTTGAGGAATCTCCATACTGATTTCCACAGTAGTTGTACCAGTCTTCATGCCCACCAACAGTTGGAAGAGTATTCATTTTCCCCACATCCTTGCCAACATTTGTTATCACTTGTTTTCTTTTCTTTTTTAATTAGAAGGGGAAAAAAACAGAAAAAGGGTAGAAATATTACAGAATTTCAAACAAAAGATAAACAGTAACAAATCACTAGTTGATAAATTACATATTGTTCTTTTAGAAATAATTTTTCAAGTTACAAAGTTAAAGTACACAAAGTGGACGATCGAGCAGTGAGACTGCAAACAGATCTGTTCAACAATCCAACATGAACTTAGAAATATGGTTATCAACCCTACATACTTAAATATGCATGCAGTTATATATTTTATAGCACTTCATTTTTCCTCTTTTTTATAATATCAATTATACATTTTTAAAATTTTGTTTATAGAGAAAAAAAGCAAAACAGAAAAAGGGGTAGCAACAATACAGATTTCTAAAAGAAAGAAGGAAAAAGAAAGAATAAAAGGGAAAAGAGAAAAACCACTAAGAAATCACTGGTTTATAAATTAAATATTGTCATATTGGATGTAGTTGTTCAAATTACAAAGTGAAAGGAAGCATAGTAGACATTAAAACAGTGAGACTGCAAAATGTTCTGTTCAAAGATCCAATGAAGATTCAGCAATATGGTCATCTATTTTACACAGTCAAACATACATGCAGTTATATCTTTTAGAGCACTTTCTTTTCCACTCCTTTTTACAATAGCAATTAAACATTTTGGTTTTATTTCATTTTTTTATTTTATTTAAAGAAAAAAAAAGCAAAACAGAAAAAGGGGTAGAAACAATACAGAATTTCAGAAAAAAAGCAGTAAGAAATCACTAGGTGATAAATTACATATTGTCTTCTTAGACCTAGTTGTTAAAGTTACAAAATTAAAGCATACAAAGTGGACATTCAAACAGTGAGACTGCAAAGAAGTTCCATGATCCAGTAACAACTTAGCAACATGGTTATCAATCCTACACACTTAAACATACTTGCAGCCATATCCTCTAGAGCACTTTCTTTTCTTCTTTTTACTTTTAAGTCCATTATCTGTTTAGTTACATCCTGTTTCAGGTTGCTCACTACCTTCCTGACTTGTTTTGTTGTTGTTATATACTTTTTAATCACCTTATATAATTCTGTTGCCTTGTTTTTGAGTTTCTCCTCATCCATGATCCATGGATCAGCTTTGGTAGAGTTGGGAGATTTTTGGAGGTATTTTGTTACTTTGTTATCTACTTTTTTTTTGAAGGTAGCAAAATACAGCAGAACAAGACAGAGCAAACCCATGTGAATGCAGTGCAGTAAAACTACCACAGAACCTCAGAGCAGGTCACCAGGACGTGAGCACTGGGCTCAATAATACAGCCCATTTTGTTCACATTACCTCTTCTTTCAATCAGGTAGAGGAAAATGGAAGGAAATATCAAACTTTTAAAAACAGAATATTGAATAAATCAGTACCATTAATCAAAACTGAGCAAAACAGTGATAAAAATATTTGCCTTCAAAGAGATGGTACAAGGAAATCCCTCTTACTTGCCAGGCTGAATACATTCATCCTCCAAAAAGATACTCAGACTGCTGGTGCCAACTTGCTAACGGTGGTGGTGGGGGAGGATCAATGTCTGATTCTTAGCCCGTGCACTGGTAGGGCCCCAGCTGCTTACCAGGGCAGTGTGTAGGCCACCTGTTCTCCCAGTGCCCAAAGTTCCAACATGATGCAGTGCTCAGGAATCACTGATAGTTCCCATCCTGGTGTGCCAGCAGTTTGCCAGGCCCCCAGCTGCTTACCAGGGTGGCCCCCAGCTGCTCACCAGGGTGGCAAGGAGGCCACCTGTTCTTCCATTGCCCAAAGTTCTAACATGATGCAGAGCTCAGGAATTACTGATAGTTCCTTCCCTGGTGCGCCAGCGGCTTGCCAGGCCCCCAGCTGCTCACCAGGGCAGCGAGGAGGCCACCTTTTCTCCCAGCACCCAAAGTTCCAACATGATGCAGAGTTCAGGTACATTTTGGTTTTATCACACTTCTAGTTATTATTTACTTTTTACACTAGAGACACAATATGATATTTATAAATATGATTCTTATTTATTTCACTAATGAGGATAGTCTCAAATTGTCTCAGTTTACCTATGAAGGCCTCAAGAACATCCTTTTTATAGCTGAGTAATATTCCATTGTATAAAAATGCCACATCATTTTCATCTACCCTGCAGTTGATGGGTGTCTTGATTTTATAACCTTCTTGATGATTTGATGCATTCTATTTGCCAGTATTTTGTTGAGAGTCTTTGCATCAATGTTCATTTGTGAGATTGGCCTATAGTTCTCTTTTTTGGTTGCATCTTTCTCTGGTTTTGGTATCAGAGTAATATTTGCCTCTAGGAATGACTTAGGGAAGATTGCTTTCTTCTCAGTTTCATTGAAGAGTTTAAGAAGTACTGTCATCAAATCTTCTCTAAATTTCTTGTAGAATTCAGCTGTGAATCCATCAGGACCTTGGCTTTTCTTTGTTGGTAAGTTTTTAATTACATTTTCAATTTCAATAGCTGATACTGGGTTGTTCAAAATTACTATATCTTCTTGGTTGAGCTTTGGTAGTTCATATGTTTCTAGAAATCTGTCCATTTCCTTTGTGTTTCCACTCTATGTTAGTATAGATTTTCAAAGTAGGTATTCATGATCTTTTGAATTTCCATGGGATCTGTAGTAATTTCTCCCTTTTCAGTTCTTATTGCATGAATTTGGGTTTTTTCTTTCTTTCTCTTTATAAGGTTAGCTAGGGGTTGATCAATTTTATTTATTCTCTGAAAAAACCAACTTTTCATTTCATTAATTCTTTGTATTGTTTTTTAGTTTCAATTGCATTGATTTCTGCTCTAATCTTTACAATTTCCTCTCTTCTATGAGCTTTGGGTTTAGCTTGCTCTTCTTTTTCTAGAAGCTTGAGATGGAGCATTAGGTTGTTTATTTGTGCTTGTGCTGTTTTTGTGATATGACAATTTATTGCTATATATTTCCCTCTTAAGACCACTTTCATTGCATCCCACAGATTGCAGTATTTTGTTTCTATATTTCCATTGAGTTGTAGGCATTGCTTTATTTCTTCTTTAATTCCATCTGTAGCCCACTGGTTGTTCAAAAGGCTGTTATTTAATTTACATGTATTTATGCAGGTTTTCCCATTTCTTTTGCCATTAATTTCCAATTTCAGTGCACTATGTTCAGATATTATGCATGGTATCATTTCAATACCTTTGCATTTACTTAAGAGTGTTTTATGGGATAATATATGGTCTATTTTGGAGAATGTCCCATGTGCAGCTGAGAAGAATGTGTATTCTGATGTGGTTGGGTGGAACACTCTGTAAACATCTACTAAGTCCAATTGCTCACAGGTATGTTTCAGTTCTGTTATATCTTTGCTGACTTTTTGTCTAGTTGATCTATCTCTTTGTGACAATGGGCTGTTAACATCTCCTGCTATAATTGTGTTCTTGTGTATTTGGTTTTTCATGTCCATTAGTATCTCTCTTACTTAGTTGTGTACTCCTGTATTTGGTGCATATGTATTTATAATTGTTAGTTTTTCCTCTTGAATTTTTCCACTAATCAGTATTTAGTGACCTTTTCTATCTCTTTTAATCATTTTACGTTTGAAATTCACATTATCTGCAAATAGAATAGCAATCCCTGCTTTTTTTCTGGGTTCCTGTTGCATGGAATACTGTTTTCCATCCTTCGACTTTTAGTATATGAGTTTCCTTTTGGGTCAGATGTGTTTCTTGTATACAGCATATTATGGGATCCTGTTTCTTGATTCATTCTGTCAATCTATTTCTTTTTATAGGTGAATTCAGGTCATTTATATTTGTTGATATCACTGATATATACTGGCTCAGCTTTGCCATGTTATGTTCCTGTTGTTTCTTTCTGCTTTTTCCTTATTTAATTGCTTATCCTACCTGGTGGTTTCTTTCTGTTGTTGTTTTGGGGATTTTGGTTGTTTTTGTCTCTGTCTAGTGTGTCTTTCAGTACTCTTTCTAGGGTTGGTTTGGTGAACATGAGTTTCTTCAGTTGTTCTTTGTCATGGAAATATCTTGTTTCTCCATTAAATTTGAATGAAAGTTTTGCCGGGTATTTCAGTCTGGGTTGAAGGTTGTTTTCTTTCAGGGCTTGAAATACCTCACTCCAAGCTCTTCTTGACTTGAGGGTTTGTGCTGAAAAGTCTGCCATGATTCTAATGGGCTTTCCTTGATAAGTGAGTTGTGTTTTCTCTGACTGCTTTTAGTATTCTGTTTTTATGCTGTATGTCTGAGATCTTAATTATTATGTGTCTGGGTGTGGATTTATGTTGATTGTGACTGTTTGGTGTTCTACATGCCTCACTTATCTGCATATGAGATTCTTTCCTCACATTTGGGAAATTTTGTGCTATTATTTCTGTAAATACTTTACATATGTTATTTGCCGGAACTCCTATATCTTCGCTAATGCATTATCCTTGTATTGTTGCTCTTGGCATCATCATGAAGCTTCTGGATTGTCATTTCATGTTGCTTTGTTATTTTTAAAAGTTCTATCCTTTCTTGATCACTAATTGTTATCCCATCCTCAAGGTCCGAAATCCTAACCTCAGCTTCCTTTAGGCAGTTTTGCACACTTTCAGTAGAATTTTTTGTTTCTTGTATGTCTCTTTGAGCTTGTTTCATGAATTCTGCTTGTTTTCTACCTTGTCCATTCAAGGTTTCAATCAGTTTCCCATGCTCCTGTACTTTTTTCTCTATTTCTTCTTTAGCTGTGCTCAACAACTCCTTTACTAAGGTTGATTTCTATCTTTACATGGAAGAGTACTTCTAGTTTGATTTCCTCTATAGCTTCATGGAGTTGCTTTTTTATTTCACTTGGTATCTTTTCAAAGATTTCTGGTGTGTTACTTTTGGAATCCTCTATTTCATTGTCTCCTGTACTTGCTTCTGGTGCTCTATATGTTTGAAACTGCATTTCGCTTTTTCATTTTGTCATTTTCACTCTGCCTGATGTTTTCTAAGTGTAGGAGGGGATCATACACACTCTTTTCTGACTCACCAAGGTCTTACAGTTAGTTGGAGGAGGTTTTACTACTGGTCCTATTTTACCACTGTACACCTCTATTTTAGGGGCATACTCATTACACTGACACAGTTAACCTGCTGCAGTCCAAGTTTCATTGCCTGGGAGCAATGTTCCAAGTTTTTCCACACTGACTGGAGCCTGCTGAGGTTTTCTGAAGCAGTCCAGGGCAGTTTTTTGCCTAGGTTGGGCTTCTGTGATGTTCCTGCTGGCAGGTTAGGCCCACAGGGGAGTTCCCAGGCAGTTTACGCCTGAGGCAGGCTTCTGCTGATGTTCCCAGTGGCAGGCAGGCCCACAGGCAAGTTCCTAGGCATTTTTCACCTGAGATGGGCTTCTGCAATGTTCCCAGTGGTATAGCGAGCCCTCAGGGGAGATTCCAGGCAGCTTACACCTGAGGCGTGCTTCCGCGATGTTACCAGTGGCAGGCCGGGCCCACAGGAGAGGTTCCAGGCAGCTTACGCCTGACAGTGGTTTTCATGATGTTCCAGGTGCAGGACCATCAGTTGTTTTCTTGATGGCAGCCATTGTTTCCGGAGTGAGATGAAATCTCAATGCTGTTTAAATTTGCATTTCTTAAATGACCTGTGATGGTGAACATTTCTTCATATATTTATTTTCCATTTGTATATATTCATCTCAGAACTGTATGTTCATCTCTGATGCCCATTTTTGGAGAGGGTCTATGAATTTGGGGAGTTTGATGTTTTTCAATTCTTTATGTATTCTGGATATAAATCTTTTGTCAGGGATTGTTGGCTAAAATTCTTTCCTATTTTGTGGGTTTTCTTTTCACTTTGTTGGTGATTTCTTTTGAAGTGCAGAGAGTTTTTATTAATACAAGATCCCAGTTGTTCATTCTTTGAAGTTTTTCCCATGCAGTTTGTGTTTTATTCATGAATTCTCTATCTATCCTTATGTCTCCAAGATTTCTACCTACCTTGTCCTCCAGTAAATTTAGTGTTTCTGTATTAATGTTTAGATCCTTGATCCATTTTGACTTTAGTTTAGTGTATGGTGATAGACTTGGGTCTATTTTCAGTCTTCAGCATGTGGAAGCCAATTTTTCCAACACCATTTATTAAAAAGGCTATCTTTTTTCTAGTGAACATGTTTAGCTCCTTTGTCAAATATAAGGTGGCTGAGTGTCTTTGTAACAGAGTTTGTATCTTCTAATCTGCTCCATTGATCCTCAGGTCTAATTATTTGCCAGTACCATACTGATTTTATTACCATGGAATTGAGATGCCTTCTATCTTGCACTTGTTTCCCAGAATCACCTTTGCTGTTTTAGGTTTATTCTGTTTCCAAATGACTTTTAGGAATATTTCTCTAGATCTGAAAGGAATGTTAATGGTATTTTTATTGGGAATGCATTGAATCTGTATAACAGTTTTGGGAGTATGGCCATTTTCACAATATTGGTTCTTCCTAACCAAGAGCAAGGAATATCCTTCCATTTTCTAATATCCTCTTCAATTTGCTTTTTTACAGTAACATAATTTTCAGCACACAGGTATTTTACATTCTTGTTTGGGTCGATTCATAAGTATCTCATTTTTTTAAGATGCTATTCTGAAAGGCAATATTTCCATAACTACTCTCTCAGTGAGTTTTTTTTTTGTGTACAGGAATGCTATTTATTTTTGGCTATTGACTTTGTATCCAACTATGTGCTGAATTTGTTTCCTTTAGTAGTTTTTTAATGGAGTTTTAGGAGTCTTCTATGTAGAGTATCATGTCATCTGCAAATAATGATAATTTAACTTCTTCTTTTCCTGTTTTTATTCCTTTTATTTCTCCCTCTTGTGTGATTGCTCTGACTAATATTTCTAGAACCATATTGAATAGGAGTTTTGATAGTGGACATCCTTGTCTTGTTCCTGATTTTAAAGTGAAAGCTTTCAGTTTTTGTCCATTTAGTATAATGTTGACTGTTGTTTTGTCTTAAACGGCCTGTATGAGATTGAGATACAAATTGTCTATTCTGAATTTCTGTATGGTTTTTATCATGGACAGGTTTTGGACTTTATTGAAAGTTTTTTCCTGCTTCTTGAGATGATCATGTGATCTTTATTTTTGGCTCTGTTTATGTGGTGTATTACATTTATTGATTTGCCTATGTTGAGCTATCTATGCATTCCTGGAATGAGGCCCACTTGGTCATGGTGTATAATCTTCTTGATGATTTGCTGCATCCCATTTTCCAATATTTTATTGAGAATCTTTGCATCAATGTTCAGTAGTGAAATTGGTCTATAGTTCTCCTTTTTGATTGGGTCTTTCTCTGGTTTTGGTATCAGAATACTTGCCTCTAAGAATAATTTACAAAGGATTGCTTCTTTATCAATTTCATTGAAGATTTTAAGGAATATAGGCATTAAATTTTCTCTAATTTTTTAATAGAATTCAGCCATGAATCCATCAGGACCTGGGCTTTTCTTTGTTGGTAAGTTTTTTATCAAGTTTTCAAAAACAGTAGCTGATATTGGGTTATAAAATTGTTATATTTTCATGATTGAGCCTCGGTATTACATGTTTCTAGAAATCTGTCCATTTCCTCTGAGGTTTCCATCCTATGTGAGTAGAGATTTTCAAAGTAGGTGTTCATGATCTTTTGAATTTCCATGGGATCTCTAGTAATTTCCCTTTTCAGTCCTTATTGCATGGATTTGAGTTTTTTTCTTTCTTTTTTTTTGATAAGGTTGGCTAGAATTGTATAAATTCTGTTTATTCTCTCAAAAAAAGCTCTTTGATTCATTAATTCTTTGGTTTTTTTTGTTTCAATTGTATTGATTTCTGCTCTAATATTTACAATTTCCTCTCTTTTATGAGCTTTGTGTTTGACTTGCTCTTCCTTTTCTAGAACCTGGAGATGTAGCATTAGGTTATTTATTTGTGCTTGCTCCATTTTCTTGATGTGACTATTTATTGCTATATATTTCCTCTTAGGACTGCTTTCATTGCATCCCATAGGTTACAATATGTTGTATCTGCATTTTCATTGTATTATAGGAATTCATTTATTTCTTAATTTATTCTGTAACTCACTGGTTGTTCAGAAGGTTGTTATTTAATTTCCATGTATTTATGCAGGTTTTGCAGGGGGTTTTGCCATTGATTTCCAATTGAAGTGAACTATGGTCAGATATTATGCATAGGATAATTTCACTCCCTTTGCATTTATTAAGAATATTTTATGAGTTAATATATTGTCTATGTTTGAGAATGTCTCAAGTGTAGCCGAGAAGAATGTATATTCTGATGTGTTTGTGTGGAACACTCAGTAAACATCCATTAATCCATTCATTCACAGATATGATTCAGTTCTGTTATTTCTTTGCTGACTTTTTGTCTAGTTGATCTGTCTCTTTGTGACAATGGAGCGTTAAGTTCTCCTATTAAAATTGTGTTCTTGTGTATTTGGTTTTTCATGTCTTATTAGCATTTCTCTTATATAGTTGGGTGCTCCTGCATTTGGCACATACATATTTAAAATTGTTAGTTCTTCCTCTTGTAGTTTTCCACTTACAAGTATGTAGTGGCCTTTTTTTACCTCTTTTAATCATTTTAGGCTTGTAGTTCACTTTGTCTGCAAACAGAATAGCTACCCCTGCTTTTTTCTGGGTTCCTTTTGCATGGAATACTCCTTTCCATCCTTTGACTTTTAGTCTGAGTTTCTTTTTGAGTCAGCTGTGTTTCTTGTATGCAGCATATTGTGGGGTCCTTTTTCTTGATCCATTCTGTCAACCTCTTTCTTTTGACCAGTGAATTGAGCCCATTTACATGTTTGGTCATCACTGATAAGTACTGGCTTGACTTTGTCATGTTGTTTTTGTGTTGTTGATTTCCCTATTTTCTCCTTTATTTAATTTCTTGTCCAGCCTGGTGGTTTCTTTCTGTTGTTGTTCTGGAAATTGTGGTCATTTTTACCTATATCTAGCATATCTTTCAATACTCTTTCTAGAGTTGGTTTGGTGGACATGAATTTCTTCAGTTGTTCTTTGTCAAGAAGTATCTTGTTTCTCCATTAAATTTGAATGACAGTTTTGCTGGGTTCATCAGTCTGGGTTATAAGTTGTTTTCTTTTAGGGCTTGAAATATTTGACTCCAAGCTCATCTTAACCTGAAGGTTTGTGCTGAAATGTCTGCCATGATTCTAATAGGCTTTCCTTGATAGGTGAGTCATGTCTTTTCTCTAACAGCTTTTAGGATTCTGCTTTTATGCTATGTCGAGTTCTTAATGATTATATGTCTGGGTGTAGAGTTATGTTGGTTGTGACTGTTTTGCATTCTATATGCTTCACTTATTTGTATATCAATTTTTCCCCCATGTTTGGGAAATTTTCTGCTATTACTTCTGCAAATTCTTTAGTTATGTCCTTTGCATTGTCTCCTGCATCTTCAGTGATGCCTATTAGTCTTACATTGTTTCTCTTGGCATTATCTTGAAGCTGCTGGATTGTCATTTCATGCTGCTTTTTTGTTTTTATAAGTTCTACCCTTTCGTGATCACTGTCTGTGATCCTTTCCTCAAGGTCTGAAATTCTATCCTCAGCTTCATTTAAACAACTTTTCCACCTTTCAATATAATTTTTTGTTTCTTTATTATCTCTTTGAATTTGTTTCATGGATTCTGCTTTTTTTTTACATTGTTCATTCAAAGTTTCAATCAATTTCCCATGCTCCTGTAATTTTTTTATCTATTTCTTCTCTAGCTATGTTGAGCAAATTGTTTACTAAGGTTCTTATTTTTGTCTTTTCTTAAGACATTAATTTCTAATTTTATTTCTTCTATAGACTCATGGTTTTGTTTCTTTACTTGATTTGCAGTCTTTTCAGGTGTGTTACTGGTGTATGACTGTTAAGGTCTTCTATTTCACTGTTGCCTGTTCTTGCTCCTGATGGACTACATGTTTGAGATTGCATTTTGCTTTTTTTTTGTCATTTTCACCTTCTTTCCAATATCTGGTTCTTCAATCCCAATAGTCACAACTTTCCACAGTGTGTCTCTTAGGGTCCTTCTGTGTGGTTAATGTCTGCCCAATTTTTTGGTACTTTGTGACCAGAACCTGCCAGGGTCCTCTGTCTGGGCGAGTCTTCTGTCAAACCAGCAAGGCCAATCTACTGAAGTTCAAGGTTCTGTGAGGGAGAGTGGGAGCCAAACATTTATAGCAGTGCTTGGTCTAGGAGATGGGCAAGGTAGCTGAAGGCAGCAGGCTGAACCAGAGTAGGTGTGGGGGTCCTCTGAGTTGACATACAGGAGGAGAGTGCCAAGTCACAAGCACAGTGGTGGTCAGAGCTATGGTAGTGTGTGGTGGTTGTCGTCTGGGGCTACACTTGGTGGGAGGAGCCTGCTGTGCACAGACATGGCATGGTGGTCTAAGTCATGGTGGGGCATGCAGTCCTCCTCTGGGCCTGTGTGTATGGGGTCACACAGGGGTGCAGGTGTAGCTTGGCAGCCTCAGCTGAGGTGGGGCACAGTGGTTGTCCTCTGGGCCAGTGAGCAGGGGGAGGGCACCTGGACACAGGCCTAGCTCAGTGGCCCAAGCTGGGGTAAAGCTTGGCGGCCATCCTCCAGGCTTGCCAAATACTCTCAGAAGTAATGCACAACTTTAGCAAAGTAGCAGGGTACTAGATCAACACACAAAAATCATTAACATTTGTGTACACCAACAATGAATAGGATAAGAAGGAAATTCTGAAAACAATATCATTCACAGTAGCTTCATGTAAAATGAAGTATCTAGGAATTAACCTAACAAAGGAAGTGAAAGACCTCTACAAAGTAAACCCTGCAGAAAGAGACTGAAGAGGACATCAGGAAATGGAAAGATGTTCCTGCTCCTGGATAGGTACAACTAATATTTTCAAAACAGCCACACTCCCAAAACTGTTGTACAGATCTGAAGAAGTTCCAATCAAAATACCAACAGCATACTTTACAAAACTAAAGAAAATAATCCTGAAATTCATATAGAACCAGGGGAGAGCCAGAATGGCAAAAGTAAATTTGGTCAGTAAGAGCAAATCATGTAGAATATCTGAATTCCAGTTATGCTGCAAAGCAATAGTGATAAAAATAGCATTGTACTGAAAAAAAATCGACACATGGATCAATAGAGCAGAACTAGGGATACAGAAACTTCACCAGACACATTTAGCTATTTAATCTCTGACAAAAGGTTCAAAAGTATAGGTAGGAGGAAAGATAGTGTATTCAACAAGTGCTTCTGAGAAAACTGGTTATCTGTTTGTAGAAGATTGAAACTGGACTATCTTCTCTCAACAATAATAATTAAAATAAAAATGGATCAAAACTCTAATCATTAAAACATAAGCATTAAACTTTTGGGGAGATAAAACTGGTACAACACTTTAAGGTATAAGTGTAGGAAAGGATTTTCTAAAGAGAACTTCAGTCACACAAGAAATAACAGCAAGAATTAACAAATGGCAGTACATCAACTAAAAAGTTTCTGTACAGCAAATGAATCAATCATTAGAGTGAAGAAACAACTTATATAATGGGGGAAATTTTTCCAGTTACTCTTTAGGCAGAGGAAAAATATCTAGAATATACAAAGAACTAAAAAAATTAATTCAGAGGATAATGGTAACCAATGTGTTATCTAGGGGGTATCTCCTTCTGAAGGTGGTAGCCATTGTTAATTCCCTATTATCTTGTTTTGAAGTCCTGTATCATTTTCATCATTTTGTTGGGTTGGGTTTTATTCTGTTTGATTTTGTTGTATCTGATGGCATGAGCAGCTATTTCAGTGATAGCAAGATATATTATGGTAGCCATTTTGAATTCACTATTGTCTTGTTTTGAAGTCCTTTATTGCATTGATTGTTTTGTTTTTATTGGTTATATTCTGTTCTGTTCTGTCTGATCTTTACTATTTCTGAAAATATCTGCACCTATTTTAAAGACAAGAGGCATTATGGTAACTATTGTTGATTTCATATTGTTTTGAAGTCCTGTATAATTTACACTGGTTTGTTTTGATTGGTTTTGTTCTGTTTTATTTTCCTTGGTTTATCCACTTTAAAATAAAAAAAAATCTAAGGTAAAAGACCATGTCAAGAAATGAGCAAGAGAAATGAACATTTCACAGAGGAAGAAATACAAATGGTCAATAAATATACGAAAAAACATTCAATGTATCTTTCCATTAGAGAAATGCAAATTAAAACAACTCTAAGATTCCATCATACATTGGAAAGACTAGCAATTATTAGGAAATCAAGCAATAATAAATGCTGGTGTGGCTATGGTAAAAAAGGAACCCTCCTTTATTCTTGATGGGAATGTCAACTAGCACAACCATTATTCAGACCAGAATGCAGATGTCTCAAATAATTGAAATTAGAAGCTCTACACAAGCCAACTAACCTCCTGCTAAGTATCTTCCCCAAAGACCTTAAGTCATCATACTACAGCAATATTTTGTATACCAATGTTTATAGCAGTGCAACTCATAACAGCTAAATACTAGAAGCAGCCTTTATATCCATCAAAAGATGATTGGATAAACAAAAGTCATGTATATATATATATATATATATATATATGTATATATATATATATATATATATATATGAATACCGCTCAGCTATAAAGAATGACAAATTTGAGACATTTGAGGAAAATGGATGCACCTAGAAAATAAAATGTTAAGTGAAATAAATTAGATACATAGGATTAAATGCCATATGATATCTTTCATCTGAGTAAGGCATAGTACAAAGACAATGATATAAGATGGACAGAAAGGGACGAAGGAATGGATCTCATGCAATAGGGAAATGGTCTAAGGAAATAAAGACAAGACATGAGGCGGTGGGGCAGGAGAAATAAGAATAAACATATGCTATGAACAGGAATCTATCAATCCTAATTAATGTAAACCTATACACTATAACTTGATCTAAGACAAATAATATTAAACAGTATGAAAAAGTGGGTAGAGGAATTAGTAGGGGAGAGTGGGAGGAAAGAGGAAGGGGTTTAGAAAAAAAACAAGCTTTAATATGTACATGTAAGTACTTCAAAGATGATTGTGTCTCACATATAATAGTTACCCTACAAATATTTTGAAAGTATGGATAAATGGTTGAATGAATTATATTTCCAATGATTGACATATGCTTAATAAACAGCTGCTGTATGTCATGTCCATAATTCTTAATGATCTCACCCTTATCAAGCCCATGGAAATACAAAAGCTTCTCTCTGGGTGTTTCTTATTAGTTCATTTGTAATAAAGATGCTGGAATTACAGCCAGGAAGTAGTTACCTCAAATCTTGGTATGTCCATTTTAACCTGTCCTTTTAGCAATGGAGTTTGTTTTGGAGTCTCACGGATCATCACACTCCATCTGAAATGAGGTTTAAGAGATATTTAAGGTTTTGCTTTATTATCAGTTGGAATAAATGCTTCACAGATCATTAAAGAGGTCAAAAAGTTTACATATTGGGACAAGGTGGATTATAGGGTGTACTAACACAATCTATGGCAAACTGATCTCAAGATACACTGTGAGAAGAGACTCCACTTTGTGACCTCTAGGATTCCCATGGTTGTCAGAAAGCAATGCTTCTCAACCAGAGGTAATGTCATAATTTTGTAAAATATATATATCACTGCCCTGCCCAAGACTTGTCTTTATGGAAATTCAAGAATCAGTCATAGATAGTCTTTTTATCTTCCTTTTAGAAGATATAATGGCAGTACTCTCTGTTCTGTAGAGCAGAGATAATCTAAGTCAGCTAGGGCTGAACTACCTCCTCATTAAAAATTTCTTGAGACTCTGATGACATAGACTCCTTATCAAGAAAAAATTCTGCTTACATAGCTAAGTGACTATGCAATTTAAAAGAAGCTCCTAGAATCCTTGAAATTTATCAATGCTCTAAGATCTTTTAGGTTTGAAGAAGAATTTTAGTCATCTTTGAAGGTGACAAACCCTTCCCTCACACTGCTCTGCACTGAAACTAGAAAGAAAATGGGGCCCTGATCGAGATGACGTAACTGGGAGTCATTAGTATGGGACCAGAAGCAGCAAATAAATTAACTTGTTCTTTTGGGGATTTACCTGTCTAGAATCCGCATGCTTGCCTGTTCCACTCTGTCGAGGATGTCCAGTAGTGATTTATTTTTGTTCCAGGATGCACCCCAACCCAAGACACGGGCCAGATCATTGCCGGTTCCAAGTGGGATGATTGCCAACTGGCACTGCAAGAAAAAAAAGGGGCACCTGTTTCAGACAGTCCTTCTACCAAGATTTACTCATGAAAGAACTCAGGTGTTTTTTGGGGAAAATTATGGCCTTAAAACCAGTTGTTGTGAGGGACTTCAGATTCTAAGAAGTATAAATAGGAAGTGGAATGAAACTTTCACTAAGAAGTTAGACTCCACTCTTAACAATGCAAAGTTTACTTAGTAAAGTTTTTAGAATATGACAAAAGTTATAGCCATTTTTACAAAAGACAAATATAACAACAAGTTTCTATTTGGTGGACCAAGTAGGTGTAGTATCTCAGAAGACAAAGCTACTGGAGTTAGAAGAGCAATAGTGGGCTACAAATGGGAGATGGGTAAAGGAACGTTTCTGCCTTTCTTGAGACTTAGAAGAAAAATCAGCCTCAGGAGAAGAAGGAAATTGGAGGCTACATGCTGCTTATGGCTTCTTCAAAAAATTTCTTGCATTCTTCTCCTTCAGCTACTCACTTTGTTTTTTGTTTTGTTTTTATTTTTGTTTTTGATTTTTTTGAGACAGGGTCTTACTATGAATTTCAGTCTGACCTTGAGCTCACTATGGAACTGAGGCTGGCCTTGAGCTCATGACAATCCTCCTACCTCAGCCTCTCCAGTGCTGGGATCACATGATTACACCACTACACGCAGCTTAGCTTTTCACTTTGAAGCCTAGAGAATGGGCACTACACATTCTTTCAATCAACTACTTCACTTCTCTTTCATATAGATAAACAATCAGAAAATGCTCTGGGTGAGTAGGCTTAGATTTGTCAGGTTACCTATCAAAACCATGGGAAACATGTATTTCATAAACAGGGAGAATGAAGACTTGGGACTTCATGGGACAAACAGCTCCACACCCCTATTATTTCTATCAAGGACTAAACTAAGTCAACCAGGGACTTACCCTTTCATGTAATCCAAATGCATTAATCAGAGACAGGACCCAGCTCACACTGCCATCTCCGCCACAAACCAGAATACGAAAGCGAGCAAAGTTCTTAAACATGCAGAGCCTGGAAGGAAGAAAGGGTAACAATCATTTGAACAGCTTGGTTATATGGCTCCTACAATATTTCAGGACCCAATGACTGCTGATTTAGCACACTGATAACAGGCTGTCTTTTATGTCTTAGTTTCTATCTTTGTTGTACCTAGAACCACAGGCAATTTCCCACAGGTGATCCCAGAGATGAGGCATTTTCTCAACTCACACTGTTTTGTGCTCAGCCTTACTCTAGAAACCATAAAATATCCAAATGCATTTGCTGGGGCACAGGAAGAATGATCTGCACTCTTATGGTCAGTGACTCATAGGAAACAGAACTGGGCAGCCAAAGGACCCTCATATAAAACAGGCTTTATAGTCGTGAAAGAATTGCCAGGACAAAGAATGACTGGCAGCTCTATTGTTTTTGCTTCTTCCTCTGAGGTCAGAGCTTATGATTTTACCTCTTCCAACCAGAAAAGGTGAAATAAATTTGAGAGCAGGCCACAAGCTAAGGGATTTCTGGAAGAGGGCTAAAAGTCTCCCAACCAGTCACACCAAATACTCTGGAGATAAGTGTTTGTGTCCTGTCTTGAGGAATAGGTGTTTTCTGCTCAGGTACAAAGACAGATTGCAGAAGTTATTACTAGTTAAGAACATATGGAGCTAGGTGTTGCTTCCATATGCCCAATTATATCTCTTTCACTATGCTTACCCTGCTTCAGGTCCACCCTTTGATAGGTCAAACACTTGAGATGGGTTAAGATATTGCTTGAATTTTCTGAAGGAAGACGATTCCTTGATGATCGCCACTTTTGGAGTTGACGAAGATGAGCAAGGGGCATGAACATGCAGATGACCAGTCAAGATTCCAGAAGTCTGAAGACACTACTAATTGGCCTGATATGCATACAGGTAAAAGAAGAAGAAGAATGAAGAAGAAGAAGAAGAAGAAGAAGAAGAAGAAGAAGAAGAAGAAGAAGAAGAAGAAGAAGAAGGAGAAGGAGAAGGAGAAGGAGAAGGAGAAGGAGAAGGAGAAGGAGAAGGAGAAGGAGAAGGAGAAGGAGAAGGAGAAGGAGAAGGAGAAGGAGAAGGAGAAGGAGAAGGAGAAGGAGAAGGAGAAGGAGAAGGAG
>PVLA01007378.1:18875-42943 GCA_004027455.1 Hydrochoerus hydrochaeris | reverse complement strand
AAAAAGAAAAGAAGAAGAAGAGGAGGAGGAGGAGAAAGAGGAAGAGGAAGAGGAAGAAGGACAGGAAAAAGAGAAGGGAGAGAAAATGAAAAATTATGTCATTGAGGTGAAAATGAAATATGAGTTAGCATCACATTTTGCAAGAACTTTTTGATCCAGTCTTGTGGGATTGAGGGGCAGAAAGAAAATAATGACATTATTCAAAGGGGCTTAAAAGTCTTTTGCCAGCTGTTTCTAGACAAAAAATAATTTCTGAGCAACAATTAGATATCAAACATCATACTTGATGCTAGTCATACTCCCTGCCTTCAAGCTGAGGTCACACACACAAACACATGAGTATGTTGGAATATAAGGAATAAAGAAATTGGTAAAACAAGCAAGGATCAATAAAACTCAGTGGGAAAACAAAGAAGAGGTTTGGGAGCCTAGGAAAAGACCAGCATCCCAATTAATCTTCTGTCTGTCTGGGCTAGTTCTGTTCTCACAGTGAGGGGACACCACATCAGGGGAGTCAGGAAAGAAAGGAGGGAAAAGCTGTCAATATTGCAATGTGAGGTGAAGCAGAGAACTTTAATGATTTCTTTAGTATTTTAGTAGAGCAATCTTTGTTAGTGTAGTTTCCCTGGGAGACAAGACTATAGGGAAGTTTTCTCAACAAGAGAGATTTTTCATAATCTCCAACACTGATGTTATCCATGAAGAAATGGTTAATAACAGGCTAAATAAATATAGCCTTGCTAGCACAGGCTGTCTTAAAGCTTGTTAGCAGGAAGATAGACCACAACAAAGGCCCCCTAGGAGAGAGATGTTAGGCAAACAAGTCTCCAAACCTCTGAGCTCATGATTTGCCAGTGATGCCTCAGCAAAAGTAAATACATAGGGCAAAAGCCATGTAGTTCACTACTGTGTGGAATGGGTTCATTAAGATGTCTCATTTGTTATGACATAGGTGAAAGGAAGCCTGAATATTTGGCCTGGAAATATCTAAGGCAGGTTTACTCTATGCACTAAGTCCCACTCACTGGTCAGGGGAGCTTGAAGTGGTATAGCTTGAAAGTAATTACTTCCCTGTTCAAAGTACTATCTGTAAAAAATAAAATAATAAACAAAACAAAACAAAAACACAAAGTATCACCTGTATCACCATTTTTGAACAAAAGGTAGTATATTATGGAACAGTAGTAGTTCCACTCATTTACTCATTCAACAAATATATATTAAGGGCATTCTCTGTGCCTGTTATGTATGTATGTATGTATATATACATGTATGTGTATATACTAGAGATTGAACCCAAGGAGTTCTGATAGACTATGTACTCAACACTTTTAATTTTGAGACAGAGTCTTGTTAAGTTTCGCAGGCTATCCTTAAGCTTATGATCCTCCTACCTCACCCTCCTGAACAGCTGGAATTATAAGCATGCATCACCATGCCTAGCTGTGCCTGTCCTTCTTTATGCTCTGAGAATACAGTGATAGACAGAAACAGCCTTTACCTCTGTGGAACTCATGATTTAATAAAAGAAGTTAGATTATAATAAATACATATAAAATAATGTGTGTGAAGAACAGTAAAGCCAGGAAAGGGAAGGGAAATTATTATTTAGACAAGTCTTCAAAGATCCTTTTCTGGGAAGATGACATGCATGATGAGGCTTATGAGGTGAGGGTATGAGTAATGCAAATATATTGGGGAAAGGTTTTTTGAGCAAGGAGCGCTAGGACCCTGAGAAGGGAGACTAAGGTATTTGAGAACCCCAGTTTCTTTACTAGCATGGCTGTTATAGAGTGAATGATGAGGAGAGTGGCAGATGAGGTCAGATAAATTGACATCAAGCTAAGACTACTAAGACCATAAGATATGTAAGATAGAATTTTTAAATTTTCCTTCTCTTCACTCAACCAAAAGAGTGTAAAATGAGTTAGAGGGCTGTAGCAGATTGAGAAGATCAGACAGAGAATAGCAACAATATTTTTTTCTAAATATTATGTGTGTGTCTTAAACAAATCATTGCAGTAGGAAAAAGGGACTTACGTTAATACTAGCTGTAAGTTAAATAACAATGAGGGTGTAGACCAAATATTTTAAAAAAATATCATTTGACAGTTGGAGCATGGGCTGCTTTCTGTGGTATGCTTCCACAAGAAGGTGCAATGGTGTCCTACAGCTGGTTGCCCTCTTGGTTTATTTACTAACCCAGAGCAAGCATCTTAACTTCTCCAGAGATTCATCTCTTCGAATTTATAGTAGTAGCATGTTGCAATGACTAGTAAAATGACCCAGCTTATGGATGGAAACAACTCATAAAGTGAAAATTCTGTAATTAAGGCAACTAAAACTTCAGTGTCAAAGCTCATTTTGTCACAGATGATAAGACACAAGAAGCAGTGCCAACAGGAAGCTAGTCCCAGGAAAATATAGGGACAGCACTGTCATTTTCCCCAGAAGCAATAATCATTTAAATATGAGCAATGCCACATTGGTCAAGAGACTCTTGGGAACAGGTGGCAACAATAGGTATCACTATCAGCTGGAATTCAGTAATGCTTCTTGTGTTCATAGCTAGGTAACTAACCTTGCCCACAGGGTTGTCTTTGAGAATGCTGATATTAACCCCAATCAAGAATCCTGTATTATCTCACAATTTTATTCAGTTCATATAGAAATGTGGAATGCTGGCTTGTAAACTTTGATGTCCCCAAAGTTGGAGGAAGAGGTACTAGGTGACAGAATCAATATTAAAAAAAATGACTTCGATAGTGTGGTCCACAGTCAACAGATGAAATGTAAAGGGAATAAGTGCAAAGCTTGGCCTTTAGGCTCAAGTACATAAAATACACTAGAACAGGGTAATAGGAAATTGGTTTGGCAGCATTCAATGTAAAAAGAACTTAGGGGATTTGGTTGAGTCAACAGATGGGTCAATACTCTGAAAGAAGCTTTCAAAAAACTCATGCTTCTTTGAGCTGCATTAACACAATCACAGTACCCTAAACCAGGGAATTAACAGACTCCACTTAAATTTATTCTGTTCACTCTATAAAAGAATGCTAAATTGACATAAAATTGACTTACTATTCATCTTTCTATATTTTAAAATCCTCTTTAACATTCAGGCATGGTGGCACACTCTTGTAATCCCAGCACTTGGGAGGCTGAGGCAGGCAGATTTTTGCAAGTTCGAGACCAGCCTGGGCTATAAAGTGAGCCCAAGGCCAGCCTGAACTGCACAGTGAGACTCTGTCTCAAACACACACACACACACACACACACACACACACACACACACACACGTTTGCTCATTTAAAACTACCATTACCTATTGGTGGAAAGAAATGACAGATGAAGCACAGAGAGGTTAAGTAACTTGTCTAGAGTTAAATAGTAAATGGCAGAGCATGCCTCATCAAATGCAAATTCTAGTAATGCAAATTCTTGGGCACCACATAATCTAATGAATCAAAAGGATGAAGGTAGGGTCTAGAAATCTGTGTGTTTTAATGCTTTTCAGGTCCCCCTCCCTCTCTTTTTTATGTTCCAGAGAATTGAGTCCAGCACCTCACAAATGCTAGGCAAGTACTCTGCTACTAAGCTGTATCTACAGCTCAGCCTTGCATATTAATCTGATACATGCTCATGTTTGACAACCACCACACTACACTATTTTGCTTCTGTATTAAACACTGAAACTTATAGAAGCCATGTGAGTGGCTCATTCCATGCACTAAGGTTTATCTGTATCTGCAATAGTTAGAAAAAGAACTGTGTGTGAGTATATATGAATACACAGATATGCATATACTATGTCTGATTCTAAAACAGTTGTAATGGCTACAAGAATCCTTGCCCCCTTCTCTTGTCTAAGGAAACCATCTACTCTTCTTCTCTTCCCTTTCTTTGTCTCCTGTCAGTGCTGACACTTTCTTGGCAATGGTGTGAGTGGCATCACTGTGGGGGCAATTTTTAAGTGAATGAAATGTCAGTTCACTAATCACTCCTGGACCAGTGGACTTTCTTTGTATCAGAAGGGGATAAATTAGTATATTTGAAAATATAGATCAAAATATTTTGTAAAAGATTTGAGATTTCATTCACTAAGTGAAATTGATTATATACAGAGTGAAACTAGCCATACACAAACTGAAACTAATGAACAGTATCACTCTTCCCTGGTTTAGTGAAATGGTAGCATGTCAGTAACATGCATACTAGATTAATGAATTTCTTAGTGGTAGTAAAAATAAATCAGGGCCTTTTTAGATGTAATATTTGATTTTAATATTGATATCTCCCACTCTTTAATAATGAGTAATGGGAGAAGCATATGGACAACTTGATGGCAAAAAGAAGAGTTTCATTTTTGAAGAAGCAAAGATGTAGGGAAGAAGTGGATGCAAAAATGAACCCCAAGGGAGTCTAGTTTTCATTAGGCTAGAAGATTATGTATTTAGTTACCCAGGAAGACCAGTAATTTGGTTGTGTGTTCCTTTCAGGATATACTTCAAGCTACTTGGTCTCTTTATGTATTATAAATTATAATTCATAGCTAGAAGTGTCATTCCTTTTATAGATAGAGAAAGGAGAGCTCATAGAATGTAACATACATAGAATGTCACCTATGTAGGAACTGGCTAAAAGTCATGATTGTGTAGCTTTTGTTTTATTGCTCTTACATCATGATGTCTATGTATTTCATCAATACTTCAAAAACAAAGAAACTAAACAAACACTTTTCTTCTTTGTCTTTGCTTTCTATGTTCTAACATTGCTAAACATCCTGATACAATACAGTGTATTCTTGCTGAATTGATTTATTACTATTTTCATTTTTCTCAACTTTCTATAAATGTTTAGCATTTCTATACTTTTCATCTTTAAGTGTCTATCATTCCTTTGGCATTTAGAATTTGCAACATTAAATTTTTAATTGTTGTATTATATCAAGATTGTGGCTTTGGGCCAGGGATTTAGCTCAGTGGCATAAGCGCCTGCCTGGCAAGGGCAAGGTCATGAGTTCAACCTCTGGTACCAAAAAAAAAAAAAAAAAGAAAGTTTGTGGCTTCACAATAATCTTTTGCTCTGGCAATGCCTATATCATAGATCTTTCTGTAGCCTTTAAGCTGCTTGTAATTAGAACTCTCAGTAAGTCACTATTGCTCAGGAATTGGCAAAACACCATTGAAACAGATTGGGGCAATGATCTTGTTAGTTTCAGATTTCAGAACAACATTGGTATTATTCACCAATAATATAACCCTGGCTCTTTTACAACCTGGACACACATAAACTCATTTTATACATTGTATATTGTTTGGAAGTCATTAAAATGCTGAAATCAATTTTGATCAGCTGGCATAAACTATGATAGAGGCTACAGAGAACATGCCCACATACACATACACCAGAAAGACCAACATTCATCAGTCTAAACTTCTAAAGAAAACTATGACTGACTATGTACACAACTCTCCCACCAAATATTTGGTTGAGGAGAATAATTCCAGCCCTTTTTCTAACCTTTATACCTTTCCTCTGTTCCCCACTAGTGTTTTATTGAAGTTAAGTTTTAGCTACTTACCATCACCTTTGGGGTCGCTGAGAGCAGTAGGAGGGATGACTGATGAACGGTGACTTCCAAAGATACATTCCTTGGAAAACCATCTCTGGCAGTTGTTATGCACCTGAAATGACAAGAACAGAGCAGAAAGAAAAAGGTGGGAGGGGGAGAGGATAATGTTGATCAGTCTTGAGTTTCAATTCTAAAAATTAGATCTTAATACTCAAATATCTCTTTCTGAGATGTGCTTCTATATACGTATCTCTAACTCACCTGGATACCTGAATTCCACCTGAACCTGCCCTGTTCCTGAATGTGTAGAACCCTGGTCCTGTAAGGTGACTTTCAATAAGTACCCTTCTATAAGTGGTGAAAAGTCACCACTTATAGGACACAATTTGAGTAGTCTGCAGAATGAGAGTCTTACTTGTAGTATGAGTACTAATCCTGATAATCTGCCAATACACTTCAATCCTTGTAACAACTAGGTGTAGCAAGAAAGACATTATTGGGTTTATTTTAGAAATGAACATAATAAAGCTCATAAAGTTAAAGGTTCTTGTCTAAGGTCAAATAGCTGAGAAGTAGCAAAGCTAACTTCCCTACAGGTGGCCATTCTTACCAGATTTTTGATATCTTCAAGCACCATGCCCTGGGCAATTGCAGTTTCTAGGGGAAGTGACATTAGCCCTGTTATTCAAAAGCAATAAAAAAGACCTAAGACAAACAGTTTCCAGTGAAGAAGCTCATATTTCAGTTTCTTCTTGTCTTAGAAAAATCAGTTTAATAGAAACATCTAAAAGGCTAGAGAGACTACATCGGGTAAGTGACCAGTGTCTCTCAGCCTTAGTGTTATTGATATTTTGGCCCAAATAGTTCTTTGTTATGGAGCACTTTCCTATGCATTGTAGAAAAATTAGCAGAATTTAAGGCCTCTACTTACTACAGCCAGTAGTATAATTCCCCTAGAGTTGTAACAAAAAATTGTCTATAGACATTGCCAAATATCGCCAACCTTGGTGGGGGATTATTTGCAGTTGAGGACCAGATTTAGAGGCTTGGTAGGGTTGCAGTTAGGGACATGATCTTTGCAGAATTGTGTGTGGATAAAGACATTCTTTTGCTGGCTGCATAATCTTGTATGAATTTCTTCACCTTTCTGAACCCTCATTCCTTATCTGTAAAATGAAGACAATGAGACTTTGTTCAAGGTTGTTGTAAGGAGTAAGGATTAAGGATTAAGTGGGATTTTATATATATATATATATACAACATTCAGTTCAATCCATAGTGAAAAAATAATTTGTTAATATTCTTAACTGTTATTAATTTATAAAGGTTAAAAGTTCCTAGAAAATTGTGAATAAGGAAGTGAGAAATTCTTTTAAGGATAGAGTCAGAATTTATTTTTAAACTGTTTATACTTCCATTAGAGTTTAGCTTTCCTCATTTGTTCAAAATTCCCATCAATTAAGATCCGTAAAATATGAGCATCTTAAATCTTTTATCCCAAAGTCTCCACAGCCAGATTTGGAGGGATAGGATACTAAAATCTACACTATGGAATTTGTATAATACATTTTGGTATAAGGATCACTGACATTTTTCGCTATGTATATGCATAGTCGAATTCCACCCACTCCTCCAGAAGCCAAGTTCTTTAAATGGCAAGGAGGTGGGAAGAGTCTTACCATACAATTACACCACAGGCAGCGGAAATCTTGAAGTCTTTGATAATTGCCACAACTCTCATGGCATACTGCACACTGAGAGTGTACAGGCATGTTGCCTTCTACCCACTGATGTGGCATTGTTTGCTAAAGGAGAAAAGAGACAAAAGGTAGAAGTTAGTCATATAAGAAAGGAAGGAAAGACCAACTGGAATAATTGTACTGTCCCATGGAGGACATTAGGCAAAACCCCCAAATTCTTCTTGCTCTCCTCACTCTAATGTAGTGGTCAATGATAGGAGTGAAGTATTTTTTTTGGTGGGGGAGCATGTCATTATTTCAGATTGGTGGGATTACGAGACTGGAGAATAAGCCTAATTTGCTTATCTGGTGATAGGAAGAAATCTTCCTATTCCTGTGTGACAATTTCTGAAGGGAACATGGGAAGGGTGTAAAAGGGCATAATTGGAACTTACTATTTCATCTGCAGGCAGGAGTAGGTCATCAGTGATGGACTAGGTATTCCATTTGCAGTCTTTGCTTGCCCTTAAAGCACATAATCGGTGAGATTTCACTTTACACACTGTGAGAAGATGAAGAAAGATGAGTGTGAATCTGGTGATAAAGAGTCTAATTTTCTTTCATCTGCTGCTCTGAAAGTTAAAACTCAGATGCATTCTAAATAGTTCTGATCCAACTCCAAAAACCTGTTTCTAATATAAGCCAATTTCTTTTGGTTCTTAGCAGCTAACATTCAGTTATACAACATGAATGGAAATCAGTGGTAAGAATGATATGAGTTGTGTCTTCTAAACCCTTGGAAGCATTCTACCCTCATGATCCTCTACTGTCACACATGCTAGCTCCTCTGTTTTCTTTTCCTCAGGCAGGATTAACCAGAGTTAGTAACCTAGAATGTCAATGATACTAAAGCCACATGAGCTCCTTCAGTCCTATCTTCACCCACTGAGCTCCTTTACAAAGAAATCAGAAAGCTACCTTCACACATAAGGGCATCTCCAGATAAGGCAGGAATTGTTTCTCAACAAATATTGCAGTGCTGAGTATGGAGACTGTGGCTGGAATACCAATAATGCATTCCAACAAGGAAGGGGCTCTTTTCTGCCACTGGTATCTGAAATAAATCAAACAGAAGAGAAAATGGAGAGTTAATCAAAGAAATGGGTTAAGAATGGCCAGAAAATCTCATGCTAAGGCTAAAACAGCCTGTTACATAGATGTCAGAGCATGTGAAGGAAATGACTGAAAGATACAGCCAATATCTATTTTTTCTTTTGTTTTATAAAGGGAAAAGGAATAGAGTTGCAGATTGTAAAATAGGAGTTGAAGACAGGAGCAATATTCATTTTATTTCTTGAAGTATTACTCCACAGGTTGAATCCAAGCAGCATTTGTTCTGTTAGCCTAGGGCTTGTCCCTCCTTAAGAAAAAATCAAAAGCGACTGATGAGTTAGAAATTCAGTGATATCCAAATGCTCTTGCCAGGGAAGAAAGGGAGGAGGCAAGGCTCTGGCTCTAGGCTAAGAGATACTTGTCAGGTTTTAATTACCTCCTGGAGATATAGGCTTCCTTTCCTGGTCCTGCTGCTGCCAGATGAGGAGAATATCGCCTTACCTAGGCAATATTTTTTTTTATTTTACAGAGAATAAAACAAAAGAGGACAGAACAGAGCAGATCAGAACAGAATATTGTAAGCTACACAGCACTTCACAACAAGACAACCGGATATTAACAGTAGCTACCATAATGTGTTGTTCTTTTCGTCATGTGTTAGTTATATATTCAATTCTCATAAACTGTTTATAAGTTCTATGCATGTATGAGTCTCTGCATGTATTTCTCTCCTTTCTGTATTAGAGGGTAAGAGAAAAAGCTTAGCAAAACAAAGTAAAACAAGTTCCCTATATGCAACAAATAAATAGCTTTTATTCTTTATTGCAGGAGCTTCTTGTTCAAGTATCCTTTTCTGAATACAATGCTCTGACTGCTTATAACAATTTCCTGGCTAATCAAATTAGTTCATTCAATATTTCACTAAGCAAATATTTTTACTTAACCACTATATACTTGGCACTTTTAAGGACACTTGGAATATAACAATGAACAAGTGAAAGTGACATTTTGCTTGATGTCCTCTTTCATGGTAATGAATTTGACATTACTGTTAAAATACCTGTGGATGCTGCATTTGTACATCACAGTCTTACTCCTACAACTGTGAGGAAGGTGCTGGATTTATTAATGATTGTTTGGGTGCCAAAAGGAGAAAGGAGAGGTGGGCACTGAAAGCCTCCAAGTTTGTTATGGGCATAACTTCACAGGGATTTTTTTCCCCTCTAATTCCTATGAATATCAGAGTTTCTCTTTTTCTGCCTTCCACTAGAATTCAGATATAGGAGAATCAACATTACAATGGCTCAAGTGTGTCAATGCATGACAAGACTAAAAAGAACTATATATTCTCCTTGATATAAGCTGATTCTGGTCCATCAGAGAAGAGCAAACTGAGGAATCTGCCACATTAAGTAATCAACCTTGAAGAATTTATAAGAATTAATCATCCAAGACACACCATGACCTCCTCCTTAATTGCTGCATGCTGGCCATGTGCTAAGCTACTTCTGGATTGACCTGGAAGGTTCTGGAATGAAAAGCCATTCTGAGGACCTAAATGCTCATCAAGTAATGGTCTGAAATTTCTTTGTGATTGGAGTTTTTGCATATTGAGACCCTTGAAAGCTCTATGAAGACCAGTGTGGGAGGTAGAGAATCCCAACAAAGTGATATAGTGTTGGTTTTCACTTCTTGAGTACCTAGCACCTCCTTTATAACTCTATGAACATCTATCCTCCTTTCAATGTTCACTCCTCCTCCAGTATTTATTAGAAACCTACTGTATGTTATGTAACATAAGTACTGGAGCTGCAAAGATGAATAAGTTACATTTGTTGCCCCCAAAAAAATCTTATTGTACTAGAGAAAATAAATTCTAAAACAATCACTCCAGCACAGAATGACTGATTAACTCTTCAAGAATGTAAAATGTTCTACAGGACCAAGTGATAGAAGTGCTAGACTCTGCCTAGAAAGTGTAAAATTTCATAGCTCGATTGGCTACAGAATATAAAGGACATATTTAATGGACATTACTTAGTTTCATAAGTTGAGATGGAATTTATCTTTCTTATGCACATCTTATTATATAAGGAAACTTTGATGCATCCAACCCTGGATGGGTATGTATAGTGAATTGAATTGTGTGACCTATAAAATATGGTCAAGTTCTAGAATGTGAATTTATTTGGAAATAAGTTTTTTACAGATGTAATCTGGTTAAAATGAGGTCATGCTGGGTTAGAGTAGGCCCTAATACAATGATTGGTATCATTATAAGAAGGAAAAATGGACACAGGAACTTATAGAAGAAACACATTATGTGAGAATAGAGCACACAGACACAAGAGAGAATAGCATGTGACAAGGAGGATAGAGATTGGACTATTGCATCTGCTAGCCAAATAATCCCAACATTTTCCTATAATCACCAGTGGGTAGGAAAAGCCAAAAATAGTTCTTTCCTAGGGTATTAAAAGGTTATAACCTGGCTGGGGGTTTGGCTCAGTGGCACAAGCACCTGCCTCACAAGTGTGAGGTCATGAGTTCGATCCCCAGTACCCAGAAAAAAAAAGATTATGACCCTTTCAAAACCTTGAATTAATACTTCTATACTTCAGAAATTTGAAAGAATTAGTTATTACTTTTTAAGTCACACAAATTGTGGTTGCTTATTAGAGCAGACCTCAGAAACTACTGTAGATATCTAAAAATATGAGAATGTCTTGAACAGAATGTTGCTAGAAATGTGAATATTAAACGTGTTTTTGGTGAGATCTCAGACAGAAATGAGAAACATTAGAGGAGACTGTCAAAAAAGTGATCCTTTTTATACAGTGATAAACCACTTTCTGAATTTCATGCTACTGAGTGTTAGTATAATGTGTAAGTTTAAAAACTTTGATATTTAGCTGATTAGATTTCCAAGCAAAGTATGGAAGTACAGTTTCATTTCTCTCTTGTGCTTACAATAAACTGAGAAAAAAGAGGTACACTAAGGAAGGAACTTGTTGTATACTCAGGCTTCCATAACAAAATACTAGAGCCTGGATGTTTTTAAGAACAGAAATCTGTTTACTTACAGTTCAGAGCTGATATCTAAGTGTCAACAAATTTAATTCCTGGTGAGGGCTCTCATACTGATTTATAAGTCACCATTTTTCCACTGTACATTTACAAATGCTTTCCTCAATTCATGCACTTAGAAAAAGAGATCTCTTTGTCTCCTCAGAGGCCAGCGGTCCTATTGGGTTAGGACCCCACCTTTATGAGAGCTTCCTTAGCCTCCATTACCTTCCTAAAATTCTATCTCCAAATACAGTCACAGTGGAGGCTAAGGTTTCAACACATGAATCTGGGGGTGAAAGCAGGGTACAATTCAGTTCATAACAGAACTATTAACGGAAAAATCACCAGAATTTATTTGGAAAATTATCAGTTTATCCATATTCCACAACACAAAAAAGTGTGCTCTGGTGTAGAAGAAGACTACATGAGTAGTCTCCTTGAATGCAGAACAATTGCTGCAACATTAGTTAAATCAAGGCTCTGTACTGATATGTACAGAGCTAGCTATGGTATTTCTTTGTCTTTAATTGGCTCTAAGCAATGCAAATAAAGGCAGCTGAAGTAATGATATGTAATCTTTGGGGCCATTCTGACAGTCTCCTGTTTCCTCAAAGGGTGCTCTCTGTAAAAGATATAAGCACAGAGGCATGGCAGAGCCAGTCAGCGCCAGGAATGTCAACTGGGTATGAGCCTCCAAATAAAGAGGGTATGAGTCCCGAGGGCACAAAAGTTTACATATCAGAAACTGAAACAATAGCCTCCAAAAACATTTCAACTGCTATCTTAATTGAATTATGCAGATTGATCCTTTTGCATGTCATTCTCTCTGCATATTGCAAAGATGCTTTTCTCTCCACCTGGCTAGCCAGCTCACATTACTCACCATCCTCATTGTCACTCATATTTGAACCACCACCTTCTTCACAAGGTATCCTCATTGTCACTCATATTTGAACCACCACCTTCTTCACAAGGTAATAAATTCTAGGAGAGATCTTGGATTAGCACTTTTTCCCCCACATCCTCACTTGGATCAAATTTAGGATCCCTTGGCTGTCCTTAACTTTGAATATGCCTTGATTCTTTACAGTCACCATGGGTTGCACTGGCGATGGTAGATTGGAATTAACTTGTCAGGATTCCAATAATGTTTCAATGGGATTACAAATATGACTTTCTGGATTGTGAGGAGTACTGGAAAAGGGATTATAATACTTGGATTACAATATTTGATATTGAGATTACAATACTCCAGAAAGAATATCAAAGGTGTGGCTTGACAAACTTTTTCCAAGATTGAATGTGGACCAATCACTGCCATCATGGGCTGAAAAAGACAGGCACAGAACAAAGTGAAGGAACTTACTTTGTCAGACTTCTGAGATTCTGTATCATAAGAGACACTACTAAAGCTATTCAGCTGTGAACTTGTATTATGCTTCAGGAAAATAGTAGAATGACTTTCAAGGGTGGATCAAAGGTCAGCAGGACTGCTGAGAGAGGGTAAAAGGCCAGAAGTGTTGCTATTGCCACTACAAAAGTGAAGACCCAATCCAGGGTCCCCATTTTTGGTTTCAGAGGATAACATTGTCTACTGGGTTCCAGAAGTTGGGGCCACTTCCTTGGTTACTGATGGAGGATGTCACTCAGGTGGGCTAAGAGAGTGGAACCAGGCAACATTAAGCTGCAGATAATTATTCTCAGGCAAGGAAACCTAACACAATTGTCTTTATGGATTGCCAACTTGCTTTAGGCTAGTAACCTTTTTATTCCTTTTATTTTATCCATTTCAAAATGGGAATGTTTACCATGTCATTTTGATCATTTTATTTTAGAAGCAGAAAACTTGTTTCATAAGTTTCATAAGAGATGGAGAACAATTCTGTCTGACAAGGGACCATATGGAGTCACACTCATATCTGATTTAGGTTATTTGCAAAGTACTATTTTGGACTTAAGAGTTAATGCTATAATGGGTTGTCTCTTAGGGATATTGAGATGAAGTAAGTATATTTTCACATAGGAAGATCATAAATTTGGGTGTACCATAGGATGGAGTAGTGTAGATTGAATTATGTCCCCCTAAAACTCTGGTTCCTGTGAATGTGAGCTTACTTGAAAATAGCATCTTTGAAGATATAATCAATTTAAGATGAGGTCATAGTGTATTAGAGTGGGCCCTGATCCAAATACTGGTGTCCTAAAAGAAGAGGGAAATTTGAATGCAAACACAGAGAAGGAACACCTAGTGGTGCAGAATAAGTAGACATGGGAGAGCACTATGTGATGATGGAGGGGGAGATTGGAGTGATATGCCCGGAAACTAAAGAGTGCCACAGATTGTCAGCAGCCACCAGAAGCTAAAAAGAGGCCAAAATAATCCTTCCCTAAAGCTTTCAGAGAAATGATAGGTCTTCTGACACCTGATTTCTGACTTATGGCCTCCAAAACTGTGAGAGAATAAATGTCTGTTTTTGAAGCCACAATGTTTGGGGAAATTTGTTAGAGCAGCCCCAGGAAACTAACAAGGTATGTCATCACAAACTTCTTCATTTGTTGATACCAATTTTTAAAAATCAATTTTGAAGACAGATTCGAAACAATAACATATACACAAGCCACCAATTTCTGAATGCTAAGAAGGCAAATTGGCTTAAAGCTTTCAGCATGTGGTCATTGGGTTGCTTCTGTTTGATTTTGATCATCTCCAGCATATTTAGGGAAATACATTCACACATAGTCCACATTCCATAGTGGAAGTTCGAGTCCCTCCTTCAATTCATAAGGCAAAATCCTAGCCATCAGTAAAATGGTAATCGGAGGTGAGGACCTTTGAGAGTGTTTAGGCCATGGGAGTCAAGACTTCATGAAAGATATTAGTGTCTTTTTAAAGAGACTCCAGAGACTCACTCTTTTTCTTGCTATATGAGGATACAAGGACATGGATATCTATGACCTAGGAAGTAGGTATTCACCAGACACCGAATCTTCTGGTGCCTTGATTTTGGACTTCCCAGCTTTTAGAAGTGTGAGAAATAAATGTTTGTTGTTTAAGCCATCCAGTCTGTGGTATTTTAAAAATTATTTTATTAGCACATGTTTATAGTTTATAATGTTTACATTCATTGTAGGATGTTGATATATGTACATAACATATCTCAATTCTTTTTTTCCCCTTCCCCTACACTGCACCAGGGTCAGATTCATTTGTTTATGAGACTTTATAAACTTAATTGTTACATACACAGGTTAACTCATACTAACAGGCCAAAAAACATAAAAACACAATTACACTAAATAATTACAATAAGACAATTACACTAAATCAAGGAACATATTTACATACATTGTTCATGCTGGATTACAATAACTTTTTCTTTCTTTTTTCCTATTCTGTCTTTTATTTTGCAATTTATTGAGTTTCTTATATAAGAGAAACCATGCAATATTTAAGTTTGTGTGTCCGATTTACATCACTTAATATTATGGTCTCAAGTTATGCCCATTTTCCTAAAAAAGACTCAACTTTAACCTTCTTTGGGGCAGAGTAGTATTCCTTCCTTTGTGCGTAAATACCACATTTTCTTTTCCATTCCTCTATTGATAACATATAGCCTGTTTCTAAAATTTAGCTATTATAAATTGTTCTGTTATAAACATGTGTATGCATACATCACTGTGGTGGTATGTTGTCTTTAACTTTTTTCAGAAGATACCTATAAGGAGAATAGCTGGGACAAATGAATGTTCTAGTTTTATATTTTAAAAATAATTTTATTAGTGCATTTTAGGTATACATAATGAACACACTCATCATAGAGAATTTGTCTCTATACATGATATAATTTGATTCATTTTTCTCATTCCCTTACTCTCCTTTAAAGCCCCCTCCCTTCCTCATTTACAAATGCTTTGTTTCCATTTTTTATTACTTTTCTCATTTTTTTTTACTTTCCCCCTCTTTCCTTTCCTCCTCTCCTGATGTTGTTCCTCTCCCCATTTGAACATTTTTTTTACTTCACAATACCTATTATACATTTTGGACCTTAATTACACATTTAGTTTCTCAAACAATGCAGTATTTACATAGATGTGTAGGTTTATTTCACTTAAGAGTATGGTCTCAAGATGTATCCATTTAGATAGAAATGTTTCAAGCTTGTCGTTCTTTGTATCAGAGTGATAATTTAAACTCATTTCCTATCCATGTCACTAATTTCTTTTTCATTTGTATTGCTTTAGCTGATCTTTTGAGAACTATATTAAATAAGAGCGGTGACAGTGGACATTCTTATCCTGTTCCTGATTTTAAAGGGAAAATTTTCAACTTCTTCCCATGCATTATGGTGTTGTCCAATGGTTTGATCATAGGTGGCTTTTATCAGATTGAGATAAAGATTTTCTATAACCTAGTTTCTTCAGGGTTTTTAAAAATCATGAATGGATGTTGGATTTTTGTCAAATGCTTTTTTTGCATCTATGAGATGATCATGTGCTTTTTGTTTTTGCTTCTGTTTATATGGTTTATTACATTATTTATTTGTGTATGCTGAACCATTCCTGAATCCTATTTGGTCATGGCATATGATCTTTTGATGATTTGTTACATTCTGTTTGGTAATATCTTATTGAGAAATTTTGCATATATGTTCATTAAAGAGATTGGCTTGAAGTTCATTTTTGACTGTGTCCTTTTCTGGTTTTGGAATCAGGGTAATGCTTGTTTCTAGGAATGAATTTGGTAGTACTTCTTCTTTTTCAGTTTTATTAAAGAGCTTGAAAGTTGTTGATTTTAGATCTTCTCTAAAGTTTTTACTGAATTTGGCAGTGAATTCATGGAGATTTTGGCTTTAATTAGTATGTAGGATTTTTTTATTACTTCTTCAGTTTCATTGACTGATATTGGATTATTCAGGGTTTTTATATTTTCTTTGTTCAGCTTTGGTGTTCATATCTATGCAGGAATTTCTAGCTTTCTTCAAAATTTTCGATTTTATTAGAGTACAGGTTCTCAAAGTGGTTATTGATAATCTTCTGTACTTTAGTAGAATTCCTTGTGTTGACATTTTTTTCATTTCTAATTGCATGGATTTGGGTCATTTCTTCCTTATATTGATAATATTGCCTAAATATTTGTGTATTTTGCTTAATCTTTCAAAGAATCAACTCTTCAATTCATTGATTCTTTTTATTTTTTTACTTTCAATTTCTTTAATTTCTGCTCTGATTTTTATCATTTTCTTTCTAATACTTGGGATTGGATTGATCTTGTTTTTCTAGGACCTTGAGGTACTTCATTAATTTATTTGAGCTTGCCAATTTTTTGATGCAGAAGTTCACCACTATAAACTTTCCTCTTAGGATTGTTTTCATTATGCCCTGTTGTTTCTAGTACATTATATTGGAACACTATCATTTGATTGTAAGGTTAGAATCCTCTTTAATTTCTTCTGTGACTTATTGATTATTAAAGATAATGGTACTTAATTTACATATGTTTACGTAGTTTCTGTGGCATCTTTTGCAGTTGATTTCTAGTTTCTTTGCACTATAATCTGAGAATATGCATGCAACAATTGTGGCACTTTTAAAATAACAACCCAAACTGAGTAAAACATGAATTGGTACCAAGAAGCAAGATTGCTGCTATAACAAATACCTAAAAATGTACAAATGGATTTTGAACTAAGTAATTGGTAGAGGCTGGAAGTGTTTTGAGGTACATGCTACAAAAACTCTAGATTGTTGTGAATGAAATATTAAAAATGATCTTGATGAGAGGTCAGAAAAAGAGGAAGGCTATAAAGTGTCTATCTTCTTAGAGAATATCTAAGTGACCATGAACAGAATGTTGGTAAAAATATGGACAGTAAAGGTTCTTCTGATGAGGTCTCAATGCAAATGTGAAACATACTTTTGGACCGTAGAAAAAAATTGGTCCTTGTTATAAAATAGCAAACATCTTGGTTGTGTTGTGTTTGTATCCTAGTGTTTTGTGGAAAGTGGAGCTTTGATTTCTTCTGGTTGCTGATAGTAAAATATAAGAGGAGGGTGATGTTAGCAAGATGGCAGAAGTGAGTTCTCCAGCTTTGATCCCTATCCATAGAAAAGCAACCACTACCCACAGGGAAGAATATCCTTGTGAATATCCTAGAACAGTGGACTATACCTGAGGCATAACCTCTTAACTAAGAGAAGCTGTCATGAAATTATAAGAATGGTTCCCTTTGACCACACTATTAATCCCACATCTGTCACAGCACCACATATAGAGAATTCTTCTGGATTCACAGTTTCTACAATAGGAAAATATTGAAAGTGGACATCTATCTTCCTTATCATTTTGAGGCCTTTCTGACATATATATTTCTGTTTGTTTCATGGGAAACATTGGGACTATTGGCAGGTTAGATCATCTAGGGTGAGTTAGAAGGTCTGGAGTTCCCAGGGTACAGTGTGAAATATTAATAGTTGTTCTGCACTGTAGCCAATGAAGGCATCACACCAAGAAACTAGCCAACAGCATCACACTGCAAGATCATAGTCTACAGATTTCCCAGGCCTGCATTCCCATCTCAGATGCTTTTAAGTATTCCCCAAGTAGAAAGGCAACTGTGAGCCTGTGGTTACATATGGAGGGAATAAATGTCTTGGTCAAATCTAATAGCAGGCAGGTGATTCAACAAAGTTCCAGTGCTCACATTATGTCTTTACCAGATAAGGAAAGAGCTGAAAGCCAGCAATTAATTGCAGTGGGAGCATCTGACCCCCTAAACTCCAGGGTAGTGACTCTACCAAGCCTCAGTGCTTAAATATGCCCTAGGTTTAGAGGTAAGCTCAAATATGTAAGTATCTGTGAAGACCAAACTCTGGCTTTGCTTATCCTGTGGGGCTGAATAACAATCCTAGAAACCTCATTTAGCTTTAGAAATCGTCAGATGGCCCTGCCCAAATAATCTGACAACAGTGCTATTCAACCAAGGAAGACAATCACTTATCCTGTTCAATCAGAGAAAACTGCAGAGCTCAGCTAGCAGCCTCACCTAAGGGCAGAGTCCAGCCAGTGGTCTCATCCATCCATGGAGTGCAGCCAGCATTACTATTAAACATCCACACACAGAAAGTGATCCTGCTCAACTAGAGAACACATAACCAGATTCCACCTATCTAGGGTTGCTACCAGCTGGCCTATTTGGAATCCTAAAATATAGGTGATACTAAAGGCCTATTACCATCAAAGAATACCTATAAAACCAGAATAGGTGACCATCTCTCCTAGTGAATAGTCATCAAAAGAATGCATGTGTTATGTAAAATTAGGGAAATATGACATCATCAAAAGAAACTAGTAATCCTCTAATAACAGACCCAAAAGACAAAGAGATCTATGAAATGATTGACAAATAATTCAATATAATCATTTCAGAGAAGTTCATGGAACTACAAGGAAATCCAGTACAAAGTTAAAAGAAATTTAGAAAAGTAACTCATAAGCAAAGTGAAGAGTCTGTGAAAGGCATATAAACAATTCTAAACTAGATCATGGTGCACTTGATGTGGGACATAATCACAAGACTGTCCATGATATTCATCAAGGCCAACAAGTACATGACTCTATAAGAAAATAGAAGAAGCATAGAAAATTTCTGGGTTGCAATTTGAGTGAGCAATCAACTAGATAAGACCCAGAAATATTGCCATAAAGAATAAGTAAAATAACAGAAGAAATGCACACTGACACCGAACAAACAACAAATCAGTGGGGAAAGAGGACATCCCTTAGGCAGTGCAGTATGAGAAAATCTCAGCATATTCATGAATGTTGACTTTGCTACTGAGTTCAGCCAAGTCATGAGGAATAGAGAATGATAATTTCTAGTATTTCTCTGCAGATTTAAATGACGTCAGGATAGGAAGCTATTTGAGATGTTCTCCATTGTACCTCAGTAGGCAGCACCAAAATAGGATTTAAACAAAACTGATTTTCATAACAATAAAAGTCCAGGGAAAACAATCGTCTCCATTACAAATGCTTCCACAATGAAGAAATATCACAAGGAGAAATATCAGTCTATCAGTGGATCATTGAAGAAATGGGAGAGGAGAATTAAAAATTCTTAGAATCCAATGATAATGGAAATACAAGACATAAGAATCGGGGGGACACAATAAAAGCCATTCTAAAAGAAAAGTTTATATATATAAGCTCTTATGTTAGAGAAACAGCAAATCCAAATAAGTAAACAACTTAAAGATGCAGCCCAAGGTTCCTGAGCAAGAACAAAACAAATGTAAAACCAGTAGAGGGAAAGAAATAATAAAATTCAGTGCAAAGTTAATAAGAGACTAAAAAAAAAATACAACAAATCAGAAAGTTGGTTCCTTGAAAATATAAACAAGATGGATGAACCTTTAGCCAAAATAACCAAAAGAGAGAGAAGACCCACACTAGTTAAATTAGAGGAGAAAAGACAATATTACAATACATACCACTGAAATTCTGATGTTTATCAGAAACTATTTTGAATACTTATAACCCAGTAAACTGGAGCATGTAAGAGAAATTAATGTGCTTCTGAACATATATGACCTAACCAAATTGAGGCAAGATGACAAAAATATCTAAACAGATCAATAACAAGGGATGAGATTGAAACAGTAATAAATACTATCCCAACAAAGAAAAGCCCAGTGGATTTACTGTTGATTTTTAGAAGACCTGTAAAGAAGAACTAATCCCAATTCTCTTCTGTCTTTTCTATGATATAGAAAAAGAAAGCATGCTTTGAAATTCATTGTATGAAGCCAGTACCACCCTGATACCAAACTGGATAAGGATTCAATAACAAAAAAGAAAGAAGGAAGGAAAGAAGGAAGGAAGGAAGGAAGGAAGGAAGGAAGGAGAAAGAAAGAAAGAAAGAAAGAAAGAAAGAAAGAAAGAAAGAAAGAAAGAGAAAGAAAGACCTATAGATCATATCCTTGATGAACATAGAGGAGAAAATACTCAATAAGACTATTGCAAATTGAATGCGATACCTAAAACAGTCATACATTGTGATCAATTCAGTCTCATCCCAGAGATGCAAGAATCATTCAACATACATAATTCAATAAATATAATACAGCACATCCATAGAATTAAGGATAAAATCACATTATCATCTCACTAGATGCAGAAAAAGCCTTTGGAAAAGCCGAAAGAAAATAGGTGCAGAATTTTTTTTCCTTGAAACAATAAAAGTTACATATGACAAACATCATACTGAATGCGGAAAATAATGCATTTTCTCTAAAATCAGGAATGAGACAAGTTTACACTCTCACTTCTCCTGTGCAAAATGGTAATTAAAATCTTAGCCAGAACAATTATGCAACAGAAAGAAGTAAAAGAGAAAGTATAAAAGGAAAACCACAAGTTAAATTATCCCTAGTTGCAAGTGTTATAATTCTATGCCTAGAAAAGTAAAAATTCCACCCACAAATTTAAGCTCTGATAAACAAATTCAGTAAGGGAGCAGCATATAAAATTAACATAAAATATCAATAGCTTTCATATACGCAAAGAAAAAACAGCTATAGTCACAATAACTTGAAAAGAATACCTAGGAATAGATGCAACCAAAGAGGTCTTTGAAAGTTACAGGGCACTGAAAGAAATTGAAGACTTTAGTGAATGAAAAGATTTCCTTTGTTTATGGATCTGCAGAACTATTATTTTTTAAATGTCCATATTACCATAAGCAATCTAAATTTCATACAATGCTTTTCAAAATACCAACCACATTCTTTGCAGAACTAGGAGAAAGAATCCAAATATTATGGAAGTGCAAAAGACTCAGAATATCCAAAGCAATCCTGAGCAAAAATAACACTGCTAGAGACATTCCAATACTCTATTTCATAGTATATTACAAAATCATACTAACAAAAATAACATGGCACTGGCATGAAGGTAGACATGTAGACCTTGGAATAGAAGATTGAAACAAATCTTTGCAACTACAGCCATTTGATTCTTTACAAAGAGGCCAAAAGTATGTTGGAGAAAAAATAGCCTCTTAAAAAATTGTGCTGGGAAAATCAGACATCTTCATGCAGGAGACTGAAACTAGATCTCTCTCACTCATATTAAAATAAATTCAAAGTGAGCCAAAGATCTCAGTGTGAGAATAGAACCTTTTAAACTGCTAGCAAAAAACAGAGGGAACATTTGAAGCTATAGGCACAGGCAAAGACTTTCTGACAGGCCTACAATACAATAAGAAATATTAGCACAGATAAATAATAGGGACTACATCAAATTAAAAAGCTTCTGCACATCAAAGAAAACAAAAGTGAAAAGATCAGCTGTGGAATTGGAGAAAATATTTGTGAGCTATTCATCTGAAAGAATTCATATCTAAAATATATACATAACAAAAATGTATTATCAATGCAACGGATAACCCAATCAATAAATGGGTAAGTAAACTGAAGACACCTCTTAAAAGAAAAAAAATGTTTTAAAATTAATGTGTGATATAGCAAAAGTAATTCTATGAGGAAAATTTATATCAATAAATGCCTATATCAAAAAAGGAGACAGGCATGGTGGTACATGCCTGTAATCCCAAGATTAGGGAGCTTGAGGCAGGAAGATTGTTATGAGTTTGAGGCCACACTTGAGTACATATTGAGTTCAAGCCTAGCCTGGACTGCACAATCAATGAGACCCTGTCTCAAAAAATTAAAAAAAAAGAAAAATCACATTCTAGATCACATTCTAACATTATATCTCAAGAAATTAGAAAAAGAACTAGATCCAGGGAGCTTGCAAGATGGCTGACTGAGTGGCGGCGTGCTAAGAGAGCCTCTCTGAGGAAAAAAAAAAAAATAAAAACAACTCAGACGCTGGAATCTGGCAACATGGAGAAAGCCAGACAAAAGTAGAGGAATTCTCATGACCCGGGAAGAAACTGAGGAAAAAGAAAAAGAAAAAAAAAAGAAAAAAGAAAGAAGAAAAAGAAGCATGGACAGAGGGCTGGAGCTGGGCAAGCCCCAATCACTGTACTGGCTTGTCTTAAAGTCAGGTGACTCACGACTGAGCTGAGATCGCTGCCCAGCCAAGAGCGTGGGTTGGTGAGCTCCAGACCCTCAGCTGGAGGAAGCGCTGAGACACGGAGTGGAAAAGCCAGTTGAGCTGCACAAACTGGTGAGTGATGGGATCTGGAATCCCCAAACCATGAGGACTGGCTGGGTGACATTTTGGAGTTGGGCAGGGCCGGCTTGAATCAAAACCAGAGGCAGCATCCACTGATGACTCCTAGTCCAAGGTAGATTGGTGGGATCTGCTCAGGCAGGGCCACGCCCCTGTTAAAACCCAATAGCTAGGGATGAGGCTTTTCTGGGCCAGTGGCATCTCCAGGGAACACACAAACTTGCTGAAGCATAAACTGGTTGGCTGGCATAGGGGGAGGGGCTAGCTCTCAGTGTGCAACTGGCAGATCTGCAGTGGACTGGGGGGCGGTACTTCCTTAGCAAGTGCACTGCAGAACAACTGTAAGCAATATGAAAGGCCCAGAGACCTCCACCACCCACCTGTCTGAAGGGGGTCGAAAACATGACAAGACAGAGAAAGAGCAAAAGGTCCCCAACTGTGGAACCAGGGAAAGTGAGTCCAACAGAGGTAAATGCAGAGGAGGTTGAGAGCAGCAAACCTGTAATGTCAGAGACAAAGAAATACATCCGTGACATCATTGTCGAATTTAAATCTGAAATTCTAACTCAGGTGAAGCAAGATATAAGAAGATTAATAAAAGAAGTCCTGGGTAATCCTCAAGGAGACACAAATGAAAGAATAGAGGAACCCAGACAAAGGAGAGAAGCCTTTGATGAAGAATATAAACAAAATCTAGAATATATGAAACAGATCCAAAGAGAATATCAGGAAATTAAAAACTCCACTGAAACCTGGCAAAACCTTTTAACAGAAACTAAAGACAAACTTTCAAAACTTGAACAGAGATTTGCAACATATGATCGTGAAAGGAAGGATCTCTTAAAAATAACAAGGAACCAGCAAGGCTAGAAGATGACAAGAGGATTTATAACCTAAGAATAAAATATGTGACTGAAGATGCTGCAACAATACAAATGAAATAAAAAATTTATTCACAGAAATAATTAAGGAAAACTTCCCAAACATAGGTAATGGAAGTGAAGTTCAGATAAACGAGGCATACAGCACTCCAGCCAGCTACAACCAAAACAGATCTACACCCAGACATATAATAATCAGGATCCCAGCAATCCATCACAAGAACAGAATATTAAAAGTGCTCAGAGAAAAGAAACAGATTACCTATAAAGGAAAACTCATCAAAATCACAGCGGACTTCTCAATGCAAACCATCAAATCAAGAAAAGCTTGGAGTGAAATATTCCAAGCCCTGAGAGAAAATAACCTCCAACCCAGAATGATGTACCCTGCAAAACTGTCTCTCAAAATTAATGGAGAGACAAGATATTTCCATGACAAAGAGGAACTGGGGGAGTTTGTGACCACCAATCCAACCCTGCAAAGAATACTGAAGGACATTCTAGAGAGAGAGAAGAAAACCACCAGGGTTCCAGGAATAATGGCAGAAAGGCCT